>JAECUM010093179.1:0-147218 GCA_016617855.1 Megalonaias nervosa
TTACGACCCTGTAGTCAAATTACATATGTGTTAAAATTTAAATTCTTCTAATTCTTTGTTTCATTTTTATTTTATTTTTATGCCACTAAATGTAATTATTATTATGGTGATTATGTTAGCAAGGTCTAATAGTTTGTCAGAAACATCGTATTTATTTAAAACGTAAATGTGACTCGTGTAAGCACGATTTTTGCATGACGGTTCTTCGTATCAAGTAAACAATGAGAAAGAGCTATGTAAATGATTGGCTGTGACCACGTTATTACTTGTTTACGCTTTTGTAATGTCCAGATGGATTGCGAAATCACACGTGTCCTTCGTTAAGGAATGCCTTTTGAAGGGTTATGTATTAGTCCCTGAGACTTGTCGGCAAAGGTTTAGAAACTATAAAAAAGATACTAGACGCACTTAAGTTGAATTTGCTAGAGAAAAAGAACAGTTGTTCAAGAGATGGTGCTTGTCGGAGAAGACTGAACATGATTATGAAAGACTCGAACAACTGATATTACTCGAAGAGTTTAAAAACTGTTTTCCTAGTGATATCAAAAATCACCTTGAAGATCATCAGGTTAAAACCTTGGAAAATGCTGCTATTGCTGCTGATGAGTATTACTTAACTCATAACGTTCCTGCTGTAAGCAAACCTTTAACTCAGCAGTCTACTGATATTAAGGTGTTTCAATCAAAAACGACTCTCAGTGAAACTCAATCTGGCACAGATTCTAAAAATCAAGCCTCTGAGAGACTTGATTCAAAATTCTTGTCTCTACCTACGTGTACCTATTGCCAAGAAAAAGGACACGTCATTTCTGACTGCTTCGAATTGAAATATAGGCATCAGAATCAAGATAGACCTATCCCAAATGCTCTTATTTCTAAGAGGTCAAGGTCACTGTCATGTATTGAAAACAATACATTTGTTGGGTTTGAAAAACCTCAGTCTGATTGCGTCATGGAGAATTTCGAACCATTCATGTCGAAGGGTTCTATATCACTCTTGGGTGATTTGGCCAATCCTATCCCTATCAAAATTGAGGGATACAGGAGCTTCTCAGAGTCTTTTAGTTTCAGGTATTTTGCCATCTTCTGAGAAGACCTGTTCCAATGAGTGTTCTTATTCAGGGGGTTGAGTGCGGCTTTGTTAATGTTCCTCTCCATTCTGTTAATTTGTCATCAGACTTAGTTTCAGGACCTGTGACAGTCGTTATAGTGTCTACTTTACCCGTTGAGGGCATTCATTTGTTGCTAGGCAATGACTTAGCTGGAGACAAGGTTGTGGTTAATCCACTTGTAACTGACAAGCCTTCTTTGGATCAGAAAGTTGATCCTATTGAAAAAAAAATCCCTGATTTATTCCCAGCTTGTGCAGTTACCAGAGCTATGGCAAAGAAAGCTCTTGAGAATGATTTTGATAAGGAATGTATTCCTTTAGCTGACACATGTATTGGTCAGCCTTTGATGAGGTCACTTTCACTTCTAATTTGGATCAGTCAAAAGGTATTGATCATAGTGATCCTCTTTTGAATACTCATTCTCTTTTATCTGATCAGGGTGATAAACGACAATCACTTGTCGTCGAACAGGAGAAGGATCCTGAGATCTCCTGTTTGTTTCAGCGGGCCGTTAGTGAAAAAGAAGCAACTGAAGTACCTGTCTGTTGCTTCATTAAAAATGGAGTTCTTATGAGAAAATGGAGACCTCTCGAGGTACCTGCTAGTGACGAATGGTCAGTAAAATATCAGATTGTGGTTCCGAAACCTTACAGACAGGAAATACTTAGTTTGGCCCATGAAACTCCTATGGCTGGTCATTTAGGGATAAATAAAACGTATCACAAGATCTTGACTCACTTCTATTGGCCAAAAATCAAAAGTGATGTTTGCAAGTTTTGTAGATCTTGTCATACTTGTCAAATTGTAGGAAAACCAAATCAAAAGATACCTAAAGCTCATCTGCAACCAATTCCTGCATTTGACGAACCATTCTGTAGAATTATGGGAGATTGTATTAGTCCCTTACCAAAGACCAAGTCAGGTAGCCAAAATTTGTTGACCATCAAGTGTGGCTCAACAAGTTTTCCAGAGATAATTCCGTTGAGGAATTTGACTCAATTTGGCCTTCTCAAATTTGTTCAATCTAGTCAAAGGTCAAATTTCAAGTCTGGTATGTTCCAGCTTGTTATACTTGAATTTGGCATTCAGCAGTTCAAGTCAAAATTGAAACTATGGTTTCACCGAAGTATACTACAGAGAATTGAGTCCTGTAATAAGGTCCATTCTCTCTTGCTCATTCTGCAGAAGTTTCTTCAAGTAAGATTTTATGGCCCTTACAAAGTAAAGAAGAAAATGAGTTAAATTATAATAATTAGTACTCTGGTCTAAGTAAATTAATGGAGTACTACTATTTTAAAAGAAATAGCCAGGTAAATCATGCAATTAATTTAGTTGTACCTGTCCCACCAACTGAGGATTTGAATGAAGGAATTCTGTTGGATTCATCTGATCTCGGAACAACAAATCTTCGGAATTCAAAGTTATGGAAAATCTAGACCAGAAACTTTCTCATTTAGAAAAACAAGAAAAAAGTGAACTTAAACAAGTATTGTCTGAATATGAGCACTTGTTTCCAGACGTGACTACAAGGACAAACAAAATTTTTCACGACGTTGAAATAGTTGATTCAAAACCCATGAAACAACACCTATACAGAATGAATCCTTTTAAACAGGAATACATGAAAAAAGAGATTCAGTATTTGCTGGGGAGTGGTTTTATAGAGCCCATTAAGAGTGATTGGAGTTCACCGTGCATTCTTGTTCCGAAACCGGATAAAACTTTTCTAATGTGTACGGATTATAGGAAGGTGAACAGTGTGACAAAAACACTCATTTCCATTGCCAAGAATCGATGACTATATCGACAAAATTGGAAATGCCAAATACGTCACTAAATTCGACCTTCTGAAGGGTTTTTGGCAAATTCCACTAACAGAAAGAGCAAAAGAAATTTTGGCATTGGTGACTCCAGATGGACTCTACCAGTATAAAGTAATGCCATTTAAGAGGAAGGGTTCTCCAAGTACTTTTCAACGCCTCATGAATATGATTACTTCTGGTCTAGACAATTGTGATGCCTATATTGATGATGTCATCATCTACAACAACACCTGGAAAGAACATCTAGCCACGATTCGGAAGTTCTTCGACAGACTCACGGATGCAAATTTAACTATTAATTTATCTAAAAGTGAATTCTGCTGTGCGTGTGTTACTTTTCTTGGACATATTGTGGGACATGGTCAAATTAAACCTTTAGATGCTAAGGTCAAGGCTATTTCTGAATTTCCTGTGCCTGTCAGTAAAAAACAGCTGATGCGATTTTTGGGTATGGTTGGGTACTATCGCAAATTTTGTTCTAATTTTTCTGACATTGTTGAACCTCTGACAAGCTTGTTGAGAAAGAAAAACAAGTTTCTTTGGACTGAAAAATGTCAAGAGGCTTTCGATAGATTAAAAGCCATACTTAAAAATGCACCAGTTTTAACAGCTCCAAATTTCAGTCAACCGTTCAAACTATCTGTGGATGCAAGTGATGTTGGGGTTGGAGCAGTTTTGCTTCAAGATGACAAAAATGGGGTAGAACACCCAGTGTGTTATTTTTCTAAGAAATTAAATAAACACCAAAGAAACTACTCAACAATCGAGAAGGAATGCTTGGCTTTAATGCTAGCATTACAGCATTTTGAAGTTTATATCAGTTCAGCTCCTTCTCCGGTTGTTGTGTTTAGTGACCACAACCCCCTTACTTTCATCAGCAGGATGAAAAATAAAAATCAAAGACTATTGAGATGGAGTTTATTTTTGCAAGAGTACAATCTTGACATCAGGCACTTTAAAGGAAAAGATAATTTAATTGCAGATGCACTTTCCCGTGTATAGAAATGTCATTTTCATATACACCTTTGTGTAAATTCATAAGAGTTCTTCTTATGTAATTTTTTTTACCTCATGTATAATTTACATCTGGTAAAAAAGAAAGCTTTATTACATAAATCTTTCTTTTTTCTTTATGGGGGAAAGTGTTACGACCCTGTAGTTAAATTACATGTGTGTTAAAATGTAAATTCTTCTAATTCTTTGTTTCATTCTTATTTCATTTTTATATCATTAAATGTAGTTATTATTATTATGATGATTATGTTTGCATGAGTCTAATAGTTTGTTAGAAACATTGTATTTATTTAAAACGTAAATGTGACTCGTGTAAGCACGAGCTTTGTATGACAGTAAATTCGTCGCAAGTAAACATTCAGCAGTAGCTATGTAAATGATTGGCTGATACTTGTTTAGGCTTTCGTAATGTCCAGATGGATTGCGAAATCACACGTGTCCTTCATGCGTGTGTACATGAAACGACGTATTAGTTTCTTTTATATGCTTAGTTATCTGTAAGAAAGTTCAGTCATAGTCGTAGTCAGTTATACTTGAGTCACATCATAACATCTTACAGAGTTTCTAATACCTTAAGGAAAAGGTATTTCTGTGCTGGAAAGAGTTGTGCATTCGTACGAGGAACAACATGTGTGTTGTTAGTGGTGGTAGCTGTATTTCATCTACTTTCTAAATAATTATTTTCCCTGGAGAACAACACTACTGGCTTTGGACAAAGACATTTGATGAAATTATTTCTAAATCGGAACAGAACAATACAAATTGTGCTTTACAGTGAAAATTCTGGACATTCTGTGTTAGCCTTCGTCTGACGTCATCATCCGCCATCTTGGAACGGAACTGAGATTCAGACTGTATCAATTCAGAACTGTTTATTCACAGGACTTATGTGTTTTCACAAATTTAGAAAATTTTTGGAATCTTCTTCGTAAATTGTAAGTCTTGTTTCATCTATTTACCTTTTCACCGTGTTTTCTAGGGAAATAAATTATTTTTGTTAAAATTTACAAAGCTTGTTGTCTTCACTCTTTCTTTGTGTTACTTTGAACGAGCCGATACGTAACAAAGGAACTTAATCCAGAACAAAAGTTACTGTGCAAATATATTTTTTTGAGCCATAATGACCTTGACTTTAGATTTTTGACCCCCAAATCAACAGGTTTCTTTGGTCCCCGAAGTATGAGCCTTCCAAAAACTTTGGTCAAGGTATGATGTATAGAATTTAAGTTATTATGCAAAACCATTTTTCCTTTCAGTCAGTCATCTTGACCTTTGACCTTTTCATCCCAAAATCAAGAAACTTATTTCTTATTAAATATGTCATCTACAAACATTGATAAAGGTATATGGCAGAGACATTTTTGTACAAGACCCATTTTTCCATTCAGTGTCCTTGACCTTTCGGGCCCCCCCAAAAATAGGCTTCTTCCTTACCCCATGTGCAAGTTATCCAAAGTTTGGATCAGATCTGTGATGAAGAACTAATATCATTGTGCCAAAGTTGTTTTTTCTCTTTCAGTCACACAGTGACCTTGACCGTTCAACTCCAAAATTGATTGGCTTCTTCCTTACCCCAAGTACAAGCCATACATCAAGTTTGGTAACAGCAGCAGGGACAGAATTTGGGCTATTGTGCATGAACAAATTATAGAACTGACAGACGGATATATGGATTTATGGACTTATGGATAAACTGCACAACATAATGCACTCACCCTTATGCTGAGCATATAAAATTAGGAAATGTTGTGCAATCCAAAGAGACAACATCAAAGTTGGAGTTTATGAGTTTTATAAATACAGGATTTCATAATGATTTAGCAAAAATAGTAAATTTCTTGCTGTCCAAATAAACGTAAATACTTTTCCTAGATCATGCAAATTCTGGAGCTACAAGTTCTTTAATTATTTTCCTACACCATGATAAAAAAAATCAATATTACTGCAAGGTATGGCATAAACAACTACTCGAGACAGATACTCTTGGTTACTTGCTAATGTCTGACAAGATACGTTACAAAGTGCAAAGTAAAGATTATTTCAAAGCGTAATGTGATGTCAAAGACTACCATATTGTTCTTAAAGTGCACCCAACTGCAAACAGCAGACCATGATCTGCTCTCACATAAAGCAGCATCAGGCCTGGAAATGAGGTAACTCGTCTGAACTTGAGATTTTGATTTAACCAATCCCAAATGACCATACTTTACAAGGATGATTCTGATTAGCTGAGTGAAAACTTAGTCTCAAGCTTAAATTCTGTTGTATCACCTGGGACTGTTCTGTAAACTTGACACTATTAGTAGAATGAATAACAAAGACCCAGGTTTCTTGTGCATTATGTAATGACAGATCTACATCTATGCTAATTACAGCTGGGCCCACATTATACACTAGCAAATAAATTATTTATTATTTACATTAAGTGTTGATTCCAGACACTGCATGATGGATTATAAAAAGCAACCAAACTGTTGTCTGGAACAGTAATGTCTTCTATGTGTCTGATTACAACAACATCTTCCTTACTCAGATTCATCCTAAAATAACCAGTCTTCTAACTTCCTACTGAAACCATAGAGTATCTAATGATATGAACAAAATTAATTTAGTGCTGAAGGAATAACTGAATTCAAATTAAATCTTCAATAAACTAAAGAAGTCTATCAGAACCAGATAACTCACACACATTAAGAAAAAAAGTAAATATATCCAGAGCCTTTTAAACATCACATAAACATGACAGTAAAATGACTGTCTAAAAGCAATAACAATACAGCTTATAATACAAATGACTATAATAGGTGATGTAAGCTCCCTACAGGCTGCTGATATAACATTCAATACTACTGAAATCTTGGGATGCTGAAATAACTATTCCATCTCTCTGTTGTCAATATTCTCTTTACAGATTGTATGATGTGACATTTTAATTATATACAAAATACTGAAATGTAATGTGTGGCTGATATCATGCACAGTCCCTGGAAAAGATAATTTTAACAAATCTGCATTTCATATGCATTACATGCACCTCATCTGCACTGAAATGCATTCAAAATTCATTTTATTAGCATTCCATTAATGTTTGTATGTTTGTATCATCGCATTGTTTTTCATCAGCGATCTTAGAAATGGGCAGACCAAGAATAACGTTACCACATCAATAGCATCTGTGGCGATTAAAACAAAGTCACAGCTTGCCAAGGAGTGAACAAGAGTACCATGCATGGCACATTATATGCTAGTCCTCTATGGATGCTCTAGTACTAACCAACAGGTCTGTCTCAATGACCTTGACCTTTGGTCAAGGTATATGCAATCTGGAACTAGATTTACCATGACTTTTAATCCTAAAATCTATAGGTTTCCGCTGTTGTTCTATGTGCAAGACAACCACAAAATTTGGTTCAGGAATTTACTCTAAAACAAAATCAATTCTGCAAAAATTAATTTCTCTGAGACAACAATGACCCTGACCTTTAATATCTTGACCCCAAAATTGATAGGCCTTTTCTATACCTTAAGAGTAAGCCCTCCACAATCTTTGTACAAGGTAAATGGATTAGAAGTAAACTTATTATGCAACACTATTTTTCTTCTATTGGTCTGAAATGATGCATTGTTCTTTTGAACCTAAAATCAGTAAGCTTCTTTCTTCAACAATTTTAAGTCATATACAAAATTTGATGAAAGTACATGGTTGTGAACTGAAATTTTTTTTGCAGAAACCATTCTTTCAGTGACCATTGACCTTTTGACCCCAAAACTGATAGGCTTCATCCTTACCAAATTAGAAGCCATCCACAAAGCTTAGTTCATATCTGTGATGTGCATTTAATATTTTTGTGCAGAAACCATTTTTCTTCTTTTGTCCACAGTTACCTTAACCTTTTGACCCCAAAGTCAATAGGCTTCTTCCTTACCCAAACTGCAAGCCATCCTTATAGTTTGGTCCACATCTGTGATGAACAAATAATGTCACTGTGCAGACTACTGTGATCTTCACTGTACAGACACAGTGACCTTGACATTTGACCCTGAAATCAGTAGGGTTCTTGCTTATCCAAAGTGCAAGCCACAAAGTTTGGTAACTGTGGATGCTGAAGATCTCAAGTTAATGTGTGGAAATGAAACTGGAAACAGATGAATGGATTTAAGATGGGTGCATCAAATTTGTCAGGATAAAGAATTTGATCTTTGATTTTTTGTGTGAAAGGGACTTTAACCACCAACAATTAGAGTCAGCTAATCTGTTTATGAAATGCTTTTGTGCTTTGCTCCATTATTTTCATTAATCATTATTGTGCTCTGCATTTGCATTTCAGTTCTCCATTTTCTTTAAATACATTCATCATTTCATTTGGATTCATGTTGAATTCTATTCACATCTGATAAGTAGACAGTTTTCAGTTCACTTCACTGAAAAATTACCCATTTCTGGATCTGTATAACAATCAAACTATCTCTGGTGTAAAGCATTAATATAAAAAGCTTTCAAATAAATTTCACACAGCAACAATTGGGAAGTATGAATTTTATAGTGTGTGTGTGTGTGTGTGTGTGAGAATCAAACCATCAAAATTGCAAACTTTCATGCAGAATTCTGTGAACAACACAAAACACAAACTTTGTTGTTCTCACAGCAGTAAAGTACTATCATATTAAAATATGTATCAAGCATCTTGATCTTGTCCCAACAACATACTTTATATTGACTGAATACATTTATGAGAAGAAAATGATTGTTCTAATCACAGGAGCAATATGCTGATAATGCTGGATTACAAGCTTAAAATTTTTGTTTTGTATAATCATAATGCATTAACAATTTTCTGCATATATTTTTATTAGTGTAACATACACAAATATACTGCTTATCTATCATGCTGATGCAAAACATTGGAGTCTTTTGCCAAGAATTTTTACCAGCAGCCACATACATCTGCAAGTTGCTGTATTACTGTTGTTGTCAATCCTAGAATTCTATTTTTTTAATAAAAACTTGTGTCTGTTGTGTCTGAACACACAGCCACTTACTTGATTCAGATCTCAGCTTTACACCACTCAGTCAAGGATAATAACATTCTGTGCTCTTTCTGTGGCCAAGGAGCTGTACAAAAGTTCTAATACTGCATGAAATTTAAAAATTACCCTTTACATTTCATTCAGAATTTCAGCCAAGGTACAGCAAATTGTGATCACCCAGCAAAGAATTTCCACTCATCTAATGCTCATGTATCACAACATCAACTAAGAAAAGCAAACTTTCCAGTAATATGTGAAAATCTTATATGTGGAGTGTCATCTTGCACTAACCTTGTTTCTATGAGCATTAACTGAGGCATATCTAACTGTGCCCCTGAAGCCAGCTGCTGCTCGAGGGGGTCGAACTTCACCGGTGGATGTTGTGTACTGGCGAGCTAAGCCAAAGTCCAGCATGTACACCTTTTTACACGTTGTCTGAAGTCTACCCATGGCAAAATTGGACTATAAAGAAGACAATTCACATTTCAAAAACTGAACAGAACAATCAGTGTTGGAAATTGGTTAAAATTAAAAGATCAAAGACTGGTTTATTATAACTGATCAACCATCAATTTTCATCAGTTGCAAGTATTTGCCTTTTTTAATGGACACTGGATATATTCTTGAACTGAAAATTTAGGCCAGAAACTCATCGTGTCATTTGAAAAATAGGGAGATAATTTTCTAAATATAGAATAGATTAAATGAAGAAATAAAGGCTGAAAATATGCATTTAGTAGAGTTTTACAGCACATCAGCACAATAGTAGCCATATGGTGCCAACTAAAGGGTAATGTTTGAAACAATGCAAAATGAGTTTAGGAAGATAAACTCTTTACAAATAAAAGTAACATGAAGAGCAATATAAAATATAAAACAATGACTGTAAAACTCTGTAAAGTGTACTTAAGGTGGCACTCTATAGTTTTGTATTTTGTATAAGGTTAGAATTTTAAAGAAAAAGAATTTCCCCAGGTTTCCTCTCTGGTTATACTGGTTATTTAATAAAGACATTGTATATATTAGGTATTGTTCAAAGAACCTTTTACTGCCTTTATTTTGGTATATAATTGATGGGTGTAATATGGGTTAGAGGGAATCCAGCTTGGCCTTACTTCAGAATGTGCTCAGCTCTCAGGGGACACTGGCAAGGTGTGGATTTCAGTTAAGGTGCACCCTCCAGGAGGTGTGCTTAAGTCATGTATGTATGTCTGATACATGATCAGAATAATACCAACTCATGTCTTTGAGCTGTTCTATGCAAGGCATGCCACTTTAAAATAGTGGGTTTGATGTAAATTTTTCATTCCACATATTTTACCAAGTATGACAACCATGCTCATTTTTTACAATTTCTGAAGTCAATATATCAAATCTTCCATCTGGAAATGGGTGACTGCAACGCAGCTTGGCTGCTTTATCTGTCCTTTCATTACCCTTAATCGCAATGTGACTAGGCAGTCAACAGTACAGAATACTTTTCAAAGATTATACTAGGACATAATTTCTCTGTAATGTATGAGATATTAACATGTTGTTGGACTACTTTCAATGTAGAGACTGAGTCTGGAAAGATCATGAAATTTGCTTTCTGAGATGTTTCAATGTAGGTTCTAGTATGGCTGTAACTTCTGCAGTAAAGATGTAGCTTTAACTGGTAACCAGTTTGAGATGGTGTCATAGGGTAATGCATGGGCAGCTCAAGCTTTGTCTTCAAACCATCTGTATACAGGGACTCATGGTTACAATATGGAGGTTTTGATATCAATGAATTTACTCTGAAACAATTTAAGACTTGTTGAAGAGTTTTCAAATTGGCAAATTGATAAGTTTTGACAACCACTGTGGTGATTTGGAAAGAATGATTTTGCTGCTGCTAGGTGAGGATGAATTTGTGTGCCACAAGGCGGAATTAAATTTGGTTTCTGATTGTAGATGGTTTGATTAATTGGGCCCTAAGATGGTATAATATGTGGTGTTAGATGGATTAGAAACTTGTCTGGTAGTGTACTGAAAAGCCAATTTTGTTAAAATTTAATGATTTTCATGCATTTTGTTGAATTTTTGGTGCGATGTTGTGGAAATTAGCATATATCGTACAACTGCATCCTAAAACAAATTTATGGACAATGTCTTTTAAAATGCTCAGGTATGTAGAACAGATCAGATGTGCCGTCCTGCATGTCATGTAAGGCAATTAATGGAGGCAACCTTTTCTTCTGCCCTGGGATGCATCCTACAATAATGTACCTGCTGAAAAGTTTGTGGACTTTTTAAAAGACTGCAGTTTACATAAAAAAATGTGACTTTTTGCACTTTTCTACCTTTACCTTTATGCTTTTTTTATGATAGCCAAGACTTTACTGCTATGCTATTAAACCATAATGGTTAAGTTGTTTGCATCTTGTAAAGTAGAATGGTTTACTGGCACATTTATTATCTGCCATGTTGTCAGTGCTTCATTTGTGCTAAACAAAGGAAGGCTAAATTAACTGGACACTTATATTCACACATTCCATTTTTCCAAGTCAGAGTTAAAAAAACCAACCAATCATTCATATTCTTGGTTGCATCTAGTATGCATGATTACAGGATTCCCACAAATTTGAAAATATGACATAAAACTGTATTCTGCTTGAACTCAGTCTCATGCACTGTACAATTATTGTTAGCAAATTTAATTAAATCTAAAACATTTTTCATGTTATACAGGGAAAATCATGCTGCTAACTCTGTCTGAAAAATCAATACAATAGTCAATGATGTCACTGTTGGATACATGTTCTGACTGGTTTTCTTACCTATGCATGCCTCATGTTCCTAAGCTAAAAAGTGACTGAATAAAACTAAAGGCACAAGTGGTGTGATAATGCTCTTATATAACATAATATGTGACCATTTCACTAAGTAGGCTTAAGTAGTATTGTGAAGAAAAAAAATCTGATGTAAACTATCTGCCATTCGTGTTGGTTTTACCTATTTTGCTATACCTGATAAAAATTCTTTCTAAAGATGAAGGCATAATTAATCTGTACATTCCCACAATTACTCATAATTTAACTTGTCAAAATTTCTTAATGGTAATAACCCAAAAGATTAACAAGCTCAGCCAATCAGATGCAATATCATTTTATTAATATGTAATTATCCAGCTTACTTTCAAAACTTGATGCTATAAGCCCATATTTCAAATAAAATTAAAACTGGAACTGAATTATGACTTCCAGATTGGTAATAAGCTCAGCCAATCACATGCAAAATTGCCTCATAAATATTCATGGATCTTGTTCATTAGTGAAACAGCCCAGGAGCCTGAAAACAAGCAAGTATTTAAAGTTTGATCTAAACTGGATCACATGTCTTCCTGAGTGGTAACTACTCAGCCAAGCAGATGCAAGATAACATCAATAATATCTTGCTCACTGTCAAAACCATCCAAGATCTTGATGTATAAGCTAGTATTTAAAGTTCGATTAAAATAGGATCAGAAATATGGTTTCCAAAGTGGTACCACAGTCAGCCAATCAGATACAAGATCACCTCATTAATATGTATGCATCTAACTCATCAATGAACTTGTACAAGATCTTGATGATATAAACACAGATTCCAAGTTTGATCAATACAGAACCAGCCATATGCTCTCTAAAGTGGTAACATGCTCAACCAATCACATGCCAGATCACCTCATTAATATATGTGGATCTCACTCCTTAAACCCATTACAGATCTTGATGATATAACCTTATATTTCATGTTTGATCAAAATTGGGTCAGAGGCATGGCTTCCAGAGTGGTAACAAGGTCAGCCAATCAGATGCAAAGCAACTGATTAATATGCAAGCATGTCACTCATAGAACTTGTACAAGAGCTTGATGATAGGACCTTATCTGCCAGTACACGAAACAATAGTAAACAATCTATCAATATATTGTTCCAACACACCGGTTTTATGTCTCTGTGAAGGAAGCCCACTTCATGAATGGATTCGATGGCCATGAGAATCTGTGCACCAAGTCGCAATGTGGTGCTGAGAGTAAAGCATCCCTTGGACTGGCTCCTTCTCAACTCTGCCAGGTTCTTGCCTTGTAGTGTCATCACCACGTAGTTGTACTTTTCATTACGACCACATCCTATGAATCTGCAGACATGGTCCCTCCCTGGTATATATTGAAATATATCACTGCATCATTTAATAAAAAATCAAACATTATTATTTAATATACATGAGTCTATCAAAGGTGCTGGTTTTCACATGGTCAAAAACAATTTGCAGGAATCCAAGACAATACCATTATTATTTAATAAACATGAGTCCTTTAGAGGGACTGTTTTTCACCTGGTCAAAAAGAATTTCTTGGAATCCAAGACAATACCATTTCTTCTTTTGAACTGCCTAGTGTGGAAACCATCTCACACATTCTTAAGCAACAAAAAGATTTTCAAGAGGGTCACTGTGGTGGCCATATTGGATGTCCGAACAGCACCATTTCCATTTAGCACCAGCTAGACCTTGTGATGAATGGGTGTATAAAATTTTATGGCAATCTTCCAAGTAATTTAGGGGGAGTAGCAGTAACAAACTTGTACAAATGGACAGACAGACTACAAACGACAGACAACAGACCATCCCATAATCTCTTCTGCTCTTTGACCAGATGGGTTAATCAAAAGAGACCTAAACCTGAGTAGACCCAGCAGCATTCTGCATCATTTTTGTAGTACACTACTCCCTAGATAACTCACACCCTGATAACTTGCAAACTCTGTATAACACAAGGTCTGGCATGGATTCCATTTTTTTCAACTAGAAAATGCACAAAATAAGAAATTAAAAAAATTTACCCCAATTTGTTTAAAGTGAAGGAAATCACAATCAAAACTGGTAAATAAACTCTTGATGTATCACTCATTTTATCATCGAAAATGGTGGAAAATACATAGAAATTTGTACCGACATCATGAACTTTTAATAAGCCATACATTTTGTTAAATTTTCTTTCCAAACAACATTCTCAGTACATTGTAAATAACAATATTCTACAAATTATGATTGAAAATGTCACTAATGCCTACAATTTAGTAAATGAATACCAATTAAATAAGTTTTGTCAAGTAAAATTCAGGTCT
Source organism: Megalonaias nervosa (assembly GCA_016617855.1). Classification (NCBI taxonomy): domain Eukaryota; kingdom Metazoa; phylum Mollusca; class Bivalvia; order Unionida; family Unionidae; genus Megalonaias; species Megalonaias nervosa. Next base: position 14,109 of record JAECUM010093179.1, read on the forward strand.
AAGTTCTATTCTTTAGTTGGTTTTCAGTGTAATCATCATAAATGCAATATGCCCTCTTGTATTCAGACGTGTAAAATGTCAATCTACTATCACTGATATGTCTGCAAGAATTTTTGTGAGAACTTAATTAAGTGCCAACAGTGTTCTGATCTCCAACTTGCAAAAGTATTTGTTGCAATGTTACGATCAATTAAAAGCAAACCCGCTTTATATTCTCATGTTAATTATGTCCTTTGTATCAAATCAAATGATGAGGGTGGAATTTAAAAAAAAAGTCAAAAGGCAGTCAAAAGGCAGTCACAGTTGTGTCTGGTCAACTCATTTCAACTGATCAATTGAACAAAATTATAAATACTATGTAAGTAATATAATTAAACAACCTTAAATTAACCTACTCATTCACAACTGTGATCAAAGATAACAAGGCAACCAAGTGAAATGAGTACCTGGTGAACAGAAAGATTTGTTTCACAAATAAGGTTCATTATGGAGAAGCGAGTTCCTGAATTTGTAGTGAATTTAAAAATTCCTGAATTGGCCCTCAGAGCTATCTTGAAAATCTTATTGCAACTCCTGAACAGAAAGTTAGATCAATGTAGGGTTTTCACCAAAAGACTTTTTATAATGTTCAGCTTGTCTTAAATGAACATTGTGCCAATGTGATATCCAATATGGCCACAGTGACCATCTTGAAAATCTTGCTATTGTTACTCCTCCTAAATAGATGGTTGTATCAACATGAGCTTTTCACTTAAAGACTTATGTCGTCTACTTGTCCTAAACGAAAATGGCGCCAATCTGATATCCAATATGGCTGCCACAACAGCCCTTTAGAAAATCTTGTGATCACTACTACTCCTCCTGAATCTAAGGTCATATTGACATTGTGTTTCCTTCAAAAGATTTGTATGATGTGTACTTGGTCCTAGATGAAAATGGTGGTGATCTGTTGTCTTATATTCCTGCCAGTTGGACATTAAATAAGTTCCTTTCTGTCCAACTTGTAAGCAAATTCATGCAAACATAACACTTTTCAAACTTATGGCAAATTTTTCAACCATCTTTTCATACCTCTTCATGCATTCCACATCCCAATATTTGATAATTTGTGTGTTCTATTTTTATTCTAAGATAAAAGAGTAGCTTCAAGAATAACTGGAAAAACAGATGTTATTGCTATATGTCAGTGTATGGAGTGTATGAAGTTTGAATGGTATTTCTGCCCTTTAGATGTAAATTTACCTGGAATGCAAAACCACACATAACTTGCTGAAGTGGAAAAATAACACACAGGTGCAAACATAAATTGCAAATAACATGTAGGCAGTGCATGCAGGCTTTATGTTACAGCAGTTCAGTCAGTTAAGGAGGTATCAATCACTGGTCAATGCAGAATTAAATAGTTACACAAGTATATTTATATACACCAATATTGCTTCAATGAATCCATGTAATGTCAATGAAGTTTGTATTCAGACATTTTTCTAATGTCTTATACAACATGATACTAAGCTGGATTAAATTTATGGGAATTTTAGCAATAACTTTAATTGTGATGCATTGGGCATGCAAGATTTACTTTAATTGGATATACATATTCAACGAATATGCATGAGGAAGATATTGTAACAGTACTAACCGGTCCAGCCTGAGCATCCAAACAAGTCTGAAAAATGTGCCTATGATCACTAGGGTATAAAAAACGATACTTTCTTGTAACTCTGACAGCAATAAATATAATTATAGACCTCTATTTAAAAGCCTTTTCTCATCATCATCATCATCAATACTCTTGCTACTGATTGCATTTTTTCCAACCTCGACATGCAGTCAGATCAGAATCATTGGAACAAATTTAAATGGTCTTCAAGCCATGATGGTTTCTGTCAAATTTAATCAAGTTCAGCAGTTCATCCTAAGATTTTTCTTTTTAATACATCACTGATCAGTATAATTTGCATAATTTGTATTAGGCTGAAAGATTTTCATGCCTGAATGCTTTGTCAAATTTGTTCAAATTCTCTTAAGCGGTTTTTAAGAAGCTGTTTGAAAGTTATTCTATTTTTAGTAAAGACAGTCATATCTGATGGTAGATCTGCATAATTTGTGAAAACCTTAAAGGTCTTCTTGCCAGAATGGTTTCTGTAAAATTTTATCATTTTCTTTTTAAGAAGGAGTTGTTTAAAGGCTTGTCTATTTTGTAGTAATGGCAGCCATATTTTATGGTAGATTGGCATCATTTGTACAAGCTTGAACATAGCAACTTTTGACAGACTATACAAACCAGAAACAGTTGTGGCCAGATGAGCTAAAGAGTCAAAGTGCTACAGGCCCAAATTATTTCAACTGTATGGTTCTTTGACATTTCTGAGCTTGTGGGCAAGAGATGACTGAACTGAAGTTATCAGACTGATGCCAAACATCTGAGTGAACCAAGTTTGACTTACATAAATTTTTACCATATTTAATTTAAAATGTGTAACCCTCTTTACTTACCCTGGAGTTTCTTCAGAACAGCCACTTCCATTTTCAGGACTTGTTTTGGTTGTTTGGCTGACTCTAGCTTCAAGGCCACCAGTTCCTTGGTCACTAAGTCCACTCCCTCATAAATTTCACCAAACCCACCACCCCCAATTTTCCTGACCTGATAAAAAATACAAAAATGGCATATGAATCTGATTTGTCATTACTTCTTGCAGACAAATAAAATCAAGTTCATATTTCAGGCTCCTATCTCTTACCAGTAACAGAAAATCAAACCGTTATTATGAAATATGGATAAGTCACTTCCTAATCACTCTTTGTGAAAACATAAATATCAGACAATAAAGCCCACCCAACCATGGTTACTTAATGATTTTTTCTAGCTAAACATACACCATGGTCACTAAATACTGTAATAATATAACTGTTTCCTCAAATTGTCAGTTTGCCATCAGAATTTTTTAAATAATACTTAGCTACCTAAAAATATACTTGTACAGTACTATTTTTAAAAATTTATTTTATTTCATTTATATACAGTGTTATTTTTTTGCAGATGTAAATAATTTTTCTTAATTATGGTGGTAAATTGATGAAGACAAAAGGAAATCTTACCCATTATGATAAAATTATTGTGATATAATCACTTTCTGTATCAAAATTAGATCACATATTAATAAGTTTGCTAAACCATACACAATGGTTCATTTAAATAAATGGAGCGGTTTAATCAACAAGTACTTGTGGAAAGGGCCAGTTGACAAGATAAAAAGAAAGAAAATTAAGTAAAAGTTATGAACAAGGATAGCTTGGACTTACTCGTTTAACAAAAACTTCAGTTAAAATATCTTGGGTCTGAAAAATACTTACAATAAATTACAAAAAGGAGTTAAATAAGGTTTTGTTACTTATAATTTTCAAAGGAATTTAAGTTCAGTAGCAATTATATATAAAGGGTTCTTGGAAATAATGATAATACACTTTGGAAAGATGTTTTTATATCTTATAATATTTACTCAAGTTCATTCCAAAAACTTTTTCATATTTTCTTGCTGAGCATATAATGTATAAATGAAAATATTACAGTTCAAGGATCTTCTATATTTATTTAGAAGAAAAAAAGGGGTTTGAAAAAGATATAATATTTATAAAAGATGCTGTTCTGAATAATAAAGAATTCTTTACATGGCACAAAGCAAATGAAATATATAATGTATTGAGCCCAGGACCAATTCTTTGCTATATACTTGGGTCCTGAACTCTCTGAAATTATATATGAATAGTTGAATGCAAACTGCTTAATTTTCAAATCTTAATCTTCATTTTGAGACATTTTCAGTGGTAAAATCATACATAAATTGTTGACAGAATCCAAAACCACTATTGTGATCCCAGCTTGTTTGTTTTATAAGTCATTAGTACTTTTTGATTTTTTTTTTTTAAATCATAGCTCTAACAACTTTTCAATAAATTGTTATCTTTTGTTGTCATCCTTTTTCAGTGGAACAGCATTCAAGCAATAATTCCTTAACAGGTCAGCTGCTCCACAGGGCAAAAAGAATTTCCAGGAATAAATGATAGGATCTTCTCTTCCTCAAGGCTATTTGTCAGCAATAACAAAATTTTCAATAACCTGCTGTGGTAGACATAATGAATATCAAATTGGTACCATTTTCATTTAAGGAACCATTAGAAGTCACTTGGTGAAAACTCCATGTCATAATGATCATCCATTCAGGAGGGATAGTGACATGTTTTTTTCAAGCCAGACAACATGGCAGCCATACTGTATACAGGACTGGCACCATTATCAGTTAGGACCAACTAGGCATCATAAGAAGTCAATTGGTGAAAACCCCATGTTGTTATAGCCATCCATTTCGAAAGAAGCAGACATAACAATACTTTCAACAGAGTCACTATCATGGCCATATTAAGGATTAGTCATTTTCATTTAGGCTAATGTAATAACTCAAGTGATGAAAACCTCATGTCAAATTGACTTTCCATTCAAGAGGATTAGTGAATATAATATTTTCAAGATGCAGAGGTCTTGCTAGGATTTTAAAACTAGGAGTCCAGGACTCCTATTTTTTTAAAAACAGGAGTCCCATCAGCAAAAGTTGCAGTCCCCTCCCAGAAAATGTAGACCTTTGCAGATTAGAAGAACCAGTGCTTGCTACTGAGTTTAATTTTCCACAATCTTTACACCACTGACATATGGCTCTTGTTTGTTCATCAGAGTGAGACTGAATTTTGTCAATTCAAGGAATGGCCTTATTCCAAACACTAAGCCAGGCATCCCACACTTTCTTACGCTTGGCTAATGTCCAATCCAAACCATCAGTTCTAGCAACTTTAGCACTCTTCCAAATCTCATTATAATCTTTATCAATTTGCCGTTTAACCCCAAAATTTTTATCAAATTTGCAAATGGCATTTTGTCTAAGTCTCGATGTGTCTTGATTTTGTGGTCAAATGGAAAACTTATTCGGTTACAATCAGAAACGAACACAATATCTATGAAAGCATTGTTCATCTGATGTACTCTTGTAATGACTACATGTATATCTCTGGGTCTTTCTGCCTCTGAATTTAGTCATTGTAAAAATTAGCACATTTTCCCAAAGCTAGACAAAGTCTTTGAACTTGCTGCCCAGCTATTGCATCATGTTCATTTGATGTACTCTTATAAGGACAATATGCACATCTGGGGGTCTTTCAGCCACTGAATTCTGTCATTGTAAATATCAGCACAGCTAAAATGATCAACTGATCAACACATTTTTCCACTCAGAAGGAGGCAGGACCAGCAAGCCACTGAATTTGCCACCAAGCTATTGCTTGCATACAAAAGTCACCCATGTAAGTGATTTTCTACATCCCATATAAAATCGGCATCCAAATAAGCATTTCCAAGACCTCTGAGATGGCCATATACTGGACATGAGACTGACAGCATTTTAATTTTGGATCAACAAACATTATAAGGTTTTTTTGTGAAAACCCCGTGCTGATTCACTCAGGACAAGTAACGATAACAAGATTTTTAAGTTGGCCATTTGCCATATTAGACATCAGATTGGTATACATAATATACATCAGACTGGCATACCATATTAGACATCAGATTGGCATACCATAACAGACATCAGATTGGCATACCATATTAGACATCAGATTGGCATACCATAATAGACATCAGATTGGCATACCGTATTAGACATCAGATTGGCATACCGTATTAGACATCAGATTGGCATACCATAATAGACATCAGATTGGCATACCATATTAGACATCAGATTGGCATACCATATTAGACATCAGATTGGCATACCATAATAGACACCAGATTGGCATACCATAATAGACATCAGATTGGCATACCATAATAGACATCAGATTGGCATACCGTATTAGACATCAGATTGGCATACCATATTAGACATCAGATTGGCATACCATAATAGACATCAGATTGGCATACCATAATAGACATCAGATTGGCATACCATATTAGACATCAGATTGGCATACCGTATTAGACATCAGATTGGCATACCATAATAGACACCAGATTGGCATACCATAATAGACATCAGATTGGCATACCATAATAGACATCAGATTGGCATACCATATTAGACAATCTCATACCATATTAGATATCAGACTGGCATAATTTTCATTCAGAACTAACAAGACATAAAAAGTCTTCTGGCAAAAATACCATGTCAATATGACTTTTCATTCAGCAGTAGTGATAACAAGATTTTCAAGATAGCCACTGTGGTGGCCATACTGAACCTCAGACTGGCACCATTTTCATTTCAGGACCAACAAGTCTTTTAATGAAAACTCCATGTTACAATGAACATCATTCTGGGTGAGTATCAATAAGATTTTCATGATGACTGCTGTAGTGGCTTTATTGGATGTCCAAATAGCAACATTTCATTATGGCCCAACTAGATCATACTAGAAGCACCTCTGGTTTATGACCAATACAGCTAAAAACTTGTGCTTGACTGACCAAAAATAAAAGCCACGAATCTATGAAAAGTCCATTTTCCATTACACTTTTTAAGATTACTTACTATATAAATACAACTTTAAGGTATCTTTAAAGATTTTCATATATATATATATATATATATATATATATATATATATATATATATATATATATATATATATATATATATCTATATATATATATATAGGAAGAGACAGAAAGGAAGAATGGGAGATAGAGGTTATACACCTGCAGAGATATGGAGACTGACAGCAGACAAAGACCATGTCAAGAACATTGTTATTTTGAAGCTATAAGAATATTATCAAAAGCAGCCTATCTGTCAAAGATGAGAAAATCTAAATACTACTACTGATATACTAAACCTGGCCTTTTCAATTGTCTAATTTTGATTATCAGGATTTAATCTGACCATCCAGCACATCTGTAACCTTTCAAAGTCTGACCACATGCTTTGTACTGTACAGGATGTAGTTTATTCCAGAATTAGAATCAGCTTTATTCTTGACTAAATTCTATCATTGACAGCCTCTAAAAAGCAGGGAACATAACTACCTCAAATTTACTTGTTTCAAATTTTTTTAAAAACATTTTCTTGACTTTGATAGAAGACACAGTATCCTTTATAAAATGGAAAAAAGTAGACAACATAATGTTCTGGGTGAAAAATGATATTTGACTGAGATAATTCACTGTGCCCGCTACAAACTAAATTATTTCAAATGCCAATGACAGATGGAGCACACAAGATTGTTACTGTTAAGACCCAATGAATGGAGGATACAAAGGTATATTTTATGATGGAGATTTCAGCCTCTTGTGTAAGAAAGAGCAACAATTAGTTCTTTAAAATTTTAGTAGAAATGAAACTGTTTTCTTAGAGATTAAGTCTGTAAAATAAACTTTTCTTAAAAGTGTACATTTTTGGGTGACAACATCTTGCATGTTGAATAAAAATATATTTTTCTTGCTATACTATGTTCCGAACGTGTGATGACTAATGTTTAGTGATAACACAAGATCATTCTATCATCAGATGTCAGTTAACTGACTGAAGGGATCAATACCTGTGGAAGGACATTATGTGTTTTTCTTTCAAAGTAAGAATTCAATTTACCATCATCTATAATCATGTAAGTGTTAGTTAATCAAAACACAGTAACACTAATAGTACCTTTGAACCATACTGAGTGTCAGATCTGTACCATGTTCATTCAGGACCATTAAGAAGTCCACCAGCGAAAACCCAATGCTAACTTGTCTCTATATTCATGAGAAGTAGTTATAACAAGATTGTTAAGATGACAACTATGGTAGCCATACTGGATGTCCAAATGGCACCATTTCATTTAGGACTAACTAAACATCACAAAAGTCTTGTCATGAAAACCTGATGTCAATATAACCTTCTATTCAGAAGAAGTAGCATAAACAAGATTTTCAAGACCGCTGTGGTGGCCATACTGAATGTCCTAGCAGTGCCATTTTCACCTGAGACCAAACAGACAATTTAAAAAGTCTTGTGGTGAAAACCTCAAATCAAAATCCCATTCCAATATGACTTTGTTCATAAGAAGAAGCAACAGCAACATTCGAAAGATGACTACTGTGGCAGCCATAATGGCTCTCCAAGAGGAATTATTTTCATTTAGGGCCAACTAGATCATTTGACAAATGTGTGCACACATTAAGCAGCTGAGAAGTTATAACAAACTTGTCCTAATGGATAGACATACAATGGACACTACTGATTATAAAATATATTTGTCATTTTCATACTTTCAATAAATCAGAAAGTCATTTCATTGCTCTGTAAGAATATTCTCACAGTGTAATTTTAACTATATATGTATATGTACGTATGAATGAGTTTAAAATTGTATCTCTGATTGTACTCACAACTTTCCATCGGTCTTTCACTACTTGACCGGCCTGCAAAAGGTCTTCTGTTGTCATGGCAACTGATGCAGGTCACGGTCTTTCCTGACACTTTCAATCCTGTCAAGATCACATGGTGTATTATGACACTTCACATCTGAAAAAGACATAATATAGTATAAATACAGTGAAACATGCTTAAGTGGATACCTCTACATAAAGGACACTTGCTCATACAAGACAGCATTTATATGTCATTTTTCTTAAGTTTACTTAATTATTTCACCTCTGTGCAAAGAAGTTCTATCCAAGAAGGACAACTGTTGTGGTCCCTTGTTTCCATAACAGAATATAGAAGCATTTGTTCATCACACAAGATAGTATGCTGAATGTTATCATCTAATAATACAAAAGAATCAACATACAAAATGGAATCAAAATACACTCTAGACTCTTCAGAATGCCATGGATGGGAGTAAAAAAAGAAGTCCAAGATTTGACAATGTTTAATTAAATATTTCAACCTGTTCATACTATATATGACCACACACTGCCCCCCACCCCTTACCCAGTTATGGTTGTAATTGATCAATAATCATACAATAAAAAATAGAACTGATTATGACAATGTGCCAATGTTCTGAATCTAAATTAAATACATCCATCCATTTTGACATAAATAAAAACAATGTTTATCAGTACTTATGGCAAGCAAATTGTACAGGACACTTTCTGCTGTTCTGGAAGCCATATTGATGGTATGAAAATGTACCTCTATCTTTAAGTTTATGATTCTGCTTACTTCATTTCTTTCTACCCCCTACTGTGAGTTTGCTGGCCTAGGTAACTGAACTGCACTAATAATCGTACATCCCATCCTTATTTTTTCATTCAAAAACAACCCAAGTCTTCTTGTAAACACCCTATGTTAATGACTTTTTGTTCAGCAGGAGTAGTGAAAACATGATTTTCAAGATGGCTGCTATGGTGGCCATACTGGATGTTAGTTTAGTATTTTCATTTAGGACCAAGTAGACATCATCCAAAGTCTTTTACTTTGCAGACTAACTAAGTAACATGGGCCCCAGGTGGAAGCGTACTCTAAAGCACTTGCCTTTACTGATCAATGTGACTTCACCTCTGTCTGCATGGGTTCAAATCTTGGGTTTTGCGTATGTGGGTATGAGAATAAAAAGTTTGCCAGTGGCTTCCCATGGGTCAGTGGTTTTTAAATGGGTTTTCTTGGGTTCTTCCTCCGACAGTTATACTGACTACCATGTATAGCCTATCATGTGCTGAAAAATGATGTTAAACCAACAACTACTAAGTAGTATTAAATGTAGGATGCATTTAAGCTGCAGTACAACTTGCATCTTGTGACTGTACTTGACTTCCTAATACTGGCTCAGTTTTCCATGAATTTTCTTCCTAATTATGATGAAAAATTTATCAAATATAGAAGTGCAGAATAAAAAAAACCATCTACTGCACAATGCATGCTGACTCATCGGTTTCCCACAATTTTTGTCCTATGTCTCCCAAATCTTTACCCTCTGTGCCCTCCTGGGCAGGCATTTTATCAGAAAAATATCAAAAAATACACCTGTAACTTTGTATCATGACTCTGTTGGTACTAGCAATGTTCAACATCGCAAATGGTGGTAAAACTCTAAGACGACAATGATGATCTATCTTTCTGGCTATGAAAACATTCAAAGTTTGTAACAGTCAGCAGAGTTACAGTGTAACATTGGGACAAGAGTATCATTGTAACAGCCTCATCAATAGGCAGTCTAGGACACTGTTGTCCACTGGTGCAATGAGTAAACCCTGATGGTGATGGACTCTCAGAAAGACAGTTATTTGTAAGAAGCTATCAGCTGCCCAAGGTCCGTAATAGAAACTGGGCACCAAAACTGATTAACTGGCCATAAAGTGGCATCAAACTGTCATACCATATATCTCCAGCAACTGGATGTCTTTTCCCAGTGCAGCTCTGTATCATGAGTGGACAAAATAAGTCATATTAGATCATCGCATGCAGTCCCTACCCCCAGGCATATCTGAAAGCTAGACTGGGGTTGGTATCAACCTTGAGCAACCTATATCTGATGGCATGGTGAGAAATTTGATGGAATGATCCCATTCTCTGTGTTTTTATCCGAACTGATTCTCGAGAACCCTTGCTTTTAACTTGTAATGGATCTTCAGGGCTGTTTCCCAAAAGATGAACCCATATTAAGTAGATACCATGGCACAAATGGCCATGGAGTGAGCTGTGTGCACTGTATTACTATGGGAAGACAAGAGTCCTAAGAGTACCAGTGCACTGATGTCAGGTATGCATACGAGATGTTGATCAAAGTAAGCTGGCCCATAATACAACATAATAGGCTGGATCAGCTTTATTACTGACTTCATGAACTCAGATTCATATTGCAAAGTCCGATAGTGACAGAACAGGGCCACTGTATCCTTAAATCTGTCAAATTTCTTATGTTGATAGCGAGTTATAGGATATGTACTCTACAAAACCAGTCCCTATTGCACCATGCAAAACGACATTTGCGGCAGTTACAGATGAGCGCTTCACAATTCCCATGGCTGCTATGCATATGTAATGCTGTCCCAGTCACCCACTCAACCCAACAGTGATAACAGTAAATTGCCTGTCAGTCTTTGTTGCCTGTCAGTCATGTCAGCAAATGCTGCAACTCTGGACCAAGCTCTTGACAGAGGAGGAGAAGGAGAGTGAAACTCTGGTGGTAACAAGCAAAACACTTCCTTGAGTGATACTCCAAACGTGGAGTCTTCTCTTGTCAGTGAGACTTAGCAAAAACAATGGAACTTGTAGGCATATTTCATCATGTCTAGATGAATGTGGCAAAACTGACACCTTATGTGCAATCTGAGATGAAACTGGAGAAGACTGTTGAAAGGAGTGGCTGACCATGCTCATGGAATATCCTTATAGATCTGATAACTAAGCGAGTGCTCCTTTGCATAACAAAGGCATGAGAACAGTGACTCCATATCCTGTGTGTACTGGGGCACTAAACTGGGAACTTGTGCACTGAGTACTAACCTGTGGCTGGTACATGAAAGTGCCTTGTGGTATGAAGTAAGCAAACTGAACAAAGACATTCCATCTTTTGGCTTAAATGGTTCAGACTGACTGGTAGTGGCCTGTTGTGATCTGATATGTATGACAGAGTCTGGTTTTAACAGAACAATGCCATTTTTCTTTCATGACATTGTGCTGTTATCTGTGCTGAGACAGGTTAGGGGATACTTGATCCACACAACAGGTCCCTCACAGCTTGAACAACCACCTTCAGTCTTTTTGGCTAAATGTTATTTAAGACTGTGGTTTTGACCTGTTGTGATCTGAGATGCATGGCAAGAGTCCAGTTTTGATGGAATAGTGCCATTTAATCTTGCATGATGTTGAACTGTTATTTTTGTTAAGATGGGTTAGGGGATATTTGATCCACAAAATTGGTCCATACTGTTGTCTAAGATAATATCTGTGCAGGCTTGCTTTCATCTCAATCTCACTCCAATGTAGTCAATAAAGACCTTCAGTTTTTGGCTTACAATGTATGATCTAATGCGGTGGTGAGATATGGTAACATCCAAATGGTTACAAAGTAAAGGTTCACCTCTGAGTGGCATAAGCTTGAGTACAGTGCAGCAACATCCCCTGGGAACCAAGGCACAAAGCTGGGCATCCTTTACAGAGAGTTCTTTACGGCACTATTTGGGTTAGGTTGATCCAAGAGAGTACCTGTATTATGTGGGTCTGGCAAACTGTACAAAGATTGTTCACCTGGTGGCTGATAATGGACATTTGGCTGAGGTACAACCTGCTGCGGTCAGAGTCATATGGCAGAGTCTGGTCATGGTGGAACAGGCCATCCTAGATGGCATGATGTTATCAAGTTCAGTAAGTTGGGATGATGTATGGAATATTGTATCCATGTAGCCAAGCCATAAATCTGCTGTGCAAAACAGTAACTGAAATGGTTTGTTTTTTTTCTCAATCTTACTTAGTGGCAGGTGATAATGGTGATTCGGTGTCGAGCCCCTGTGGTAATGGCCTACTGGATTCTGCCAACGAAAGGTTTATCGTAAGTTGATGATGAGGGACGCATCGGAGCTGTCGCTGACATTGATAGCTTGGATCACTTCATTGTTGATGAACTGCATGAAGAGCAATATCCATCGACAAGCTATTTGGAGAAGGAAGTCATTCCCAGCCATCACACCAACATGCCAACTGATGACATCTTCATCCCTCAAGGTGTGCTTCTGCACTGTCCCCTTAAGTACCCTGAGTACTACAGGCAATTAACTTTCTGTCCATAATATTCAAATCTGACATGTATTTATAGATTAGCAAATGAAACAAGGTACACGTGTATAGCAGCGGCCAGTCCTATCTTTCCAATGTTTAACAAGCTTATACTTTGTCTTTCCCATGATCTAAATCTGTAAGAAAATACAGCACACACAATATATACAGGTGCAGCATGGCATGCACCGTGCTTTATGAACTCAGAGAGTATGTGCAGAGCTACACACTATTGAAACGTCGCTATTGATACTTACAAAGTGGATGCTAAAAAAACAGTTCTAATAAGTTACCTGCAGGCAAGGCCAATTGGCTGCCTATAGAAGTAAAATCACCTAAATGTCACTAATAGTAACTATTTAGTTGACTCTATGACTAAACTATGAATTGAAAACTAACCTGTATGTATCTGACCATGGCATAAACTATACAGCAATATAACAGGAGTTTTCTATATTACACATAATACATGCTCATAAAAAGTACTGAAGCATCACTACTAATACTTACGAAGTAGACGCTGTAATATCAATTGAAAGGCAATGTTACCTTAGGAAGGGCCAAAATCGGTAAAGCATCATGTATATAACTACAAATTGGATACTAGGACTAGATTAATATAGAAAACTTACCTGTATGTATTGGAAGATGGTTGAAATTATACAGCGAAATTATATTAATGTTCTATATCACACACCAGACCTGCACATATTTAAATACCACTCCTGCAATGCCAGGGGACACACTAGCAACCATTGCAGGTACATACCAAAGGTGCTTAAGTGTGTGAGGATGGCAAAGTGATGATACAGAAACCTTGTCATCAAACTAGATGGAATACACTTTCCTTGTAAGAGAACACTCCTCCAACTTGATTTAAGGTAGAAAACTTCCTAAATACTTGTATGTGGATTGTGAGGCCTGTCTGTAGAGAGCATGCTGCTTGGCATAAGCAAAAGTAGTAATTGAAGCATTCATGAGATTTGGCACCAATCCCTGTATCAGGAGGAGATCACTATCTAACTGCCACCTAGGTGGGCAGATAACTTTCAGCTTTTTAGTGGGAACATTTTTGCATGGGAGGGCTGGATTTACAAACTAGAAGTAGTTCTCATAAGGTATTATGATCGGGTAACAAAAGAAATCTTGTATTACAAAAGTAACCAAGTGAGACACTCTAAGAATCTATCATGGACAACGGAGTGATCCTTGTATGTCCCATACTGACCCTACCTTGATTAGGAGCTACTACAGCTTTTCCTGATATTGTAATTCATTGTTTTTTTCTGAAAAACTGTCACCAGATTTTCTGTTAAGTATTTAGCTCTTTCAGCTATGTATTTTGCTTCTTTCATGGACAGGCTGATAATGCATATCAGAATATTTTCTCTTTGTTTGACATGACTATCAATATTTCACACCTTATTGATCACACTATACGGGTTCCAGCTACTAAATTCATTGCATGTTGAAGTCTGTACTTATTGACTACTCTGTTTTTCATCAAAGCCAGTTCAAGCTATAACAGAACAAGAAGCAACTGAAGTATGTACTTGTTAAGAATAACTGCACAGCGTGGAGTTTAAAATACAGTCTAGTTTTGTTAATCCAGCTTATATTAGAACTGAAACAAAATGATAATACATCGCCTTTAAGTCCCATCTACCTTTCTGAGAATCTAGTTGACATTTAAATGGGCATGGTTTGATTCATCTTATTAACAATAAATCACATACTGTCTATACTCGCTTTTAAGTCGAGTCAAACTGCAAACAACCAAAATCCTGATCTGCCGAGGCATAATGCACCTGCATATCAGGGTCTATGTTGGTTATTTTAATGATTACTCCTAACAAACTGCACAGACCTATATCTGCTGGTGCATTATGCAACTGCAAAGCTGGGTCTGTGCAGTTTGCAGTTGGACTCATCTTATAAGCGAGTATGTACAGTAGGTGCAAAGATATATTTCATATTTAACCTATCCCATAAAGACATTGAAAATGTAAAGAGTCTAAATAGTGGCTCTTAAATACAGTAATAATTACTTTAGCATAAATCACAATGATGAGACAGAAATAGTTCCTCATGGAATTTTCTAAAAGAAAACTGAGTCAAGTTCAGTTTCCCCTTGCTTAGAAAATACAAAACCTGATAGAAACAATAAGCTTAATAGATGACATCATTTAGTAACATGCTGACCACAGACATCCATGTTTGCAATGCAAGTCTAAATTTTACTCCTCTAGTAATTTCCATTATTTGTGAATCATAATTCAAAGTACACAATGACTAAAAACAGTTCCTCATTGCAACATAAGTTCATCCTATATATTTCACGCATCTCCCATTATTTTCCTCATTAGAACATACATGTATATTAACCTCCCATCCATACAAACACATTTCATGTAATTCCACTCAACAAGTCTGCTAACTGCTTCAAACCCAGGTGCCTCATCCATTCTGATCACAATGATGGTTAATTAACATTGATTTAATGGTAAAGAAAGTATGTTCTTTGGTGTTCTTCAAAGATTACCAAAAGACACCCCCACATATCCCCCCCCCCCAGTAACAAAAATACCAAGACAGTCACCTCTCAAACACATTTTCAATTTTATTGATAGTACCGGTAGATTCCAAGAAAATCATTAAAGCTGCTGCAATGACTCATCCACGCAATGTTTAATCAGAAAGTGAGGCAACAGTGCATGGCTAATAAGTATGATGCCTATAATTGTCCAGGTAGAGTCCTGCCTCCATTGGCCCATCATGACACAATAATGCCTGATTATCATGGAAACTAGCAATGCTCTGAGCAACAAATGAGTTAATAACTGGCAATTTGTCCTAAATGTAGAAAAGGAAAAAAATAAAACTGAAGCTGTTCTTTCAAACGGGCAAAAAGATGGAGTGTGGTGTGGTTTTAGTGCCATTGTTAGCACATGATACATGGCAGCCAGTATATTTAGTGGAGGAAGAACCTGGGAAGAACCACTAACACAATGAAAGTTACTGGCAAACCATCTAACATACCTGGCACACATTTTTGGAAGCCAAATTTCAAACCCATGCAAACAGGTGATGCATGAGTGATCTGTAATGGCATGTACCAAAGACCACTGCTCTCCCCACCCCTGCTGGCCAAAATAAAAATTAAATACCTGTGTCAATTCTTAAAGATAGAAAAATTCTGGATTATATATACTTTCCATCAGTGAAAACTGCCTTGCACTGCTAAAAAGATGGCTTGCAATTTACAACTTTATAAAAAGATTCAAATGCTCACAAGAATATAAAATCAAAAATATCATAATTGGCACATTATACACTTGCATCTTGTGTAATAGTCCTCAATGTTGATAGCTGAAATTGTCTGCACAAACTACATTTCTTCCTTGAGTCATGGTGACTTTGATTCAGGACCTTCTGAACCTGAAATTAATGGAATTCTCCTTGCCTCAAGTGTAACCTATTATAAAACATTATAAGAAGTCATCTGGTGAAAACCTGATGACCATTCATTCAGAAGAAACAGTGCTAACAAGATGCTGTGGTGACTATATTGGAGGTCAGATCTGCACCATTTTAATTTAAGACCAACTAGACATCACAAGTCTTTGAGTGAAAACCTAATGTTGATATGACCACCAGTTCTGGGGAGTAGCAATAATAACTTAACCAGACTGGACAAGTAGTCTCTAGATCTTGAGAGGGAACAAGCTCAACTAATCAGATGCTACAACAATGAAAATTAGACAATGAGAATGCAAACTTATTTACCAAGATGAAGCAAAATTCAATTAGAATTTGCCCTCTAGACTGGTGACAAGCTTAGTCAATCAGATGCAAGATTATCTCAATAATATATTTATATATATAGATCTTGCTCATAATAAAACCCATCCAACAGCTTCATAACACTACAAGACTATTTAACCACTCTGGTCAACATCTGGTCAGAAATACAGATACTACAGTGCTGACAAGCTCAGCCAATCAAATGCAAGGTCAAGTAATTACCGTATATACTCATATATAAGTCAATTCCAACTGTAAACTGCACAGACCCAGCTCTGCTTTCACAAAATGCACCAGCAGATCTGGGTCTGTGCAGTTTGTTAGAACTTATCAGAAAAACAAACAAAACAGATTGATATGCAGGTGCATTATGCTAAGGCAGATCAGGAATTTTTTCTTGACTTATACGTGAGTATAGATGGTAATATGCATGATTTCATTCTAATATACTCAACCAAGGTCATAATGACAAGAACCCATTTACATGTACCAAGTCCAATGCACTCCTATTTTAATAATGCATACCAAATTTCTCAGAGATATCTTAGACAATATTGGAGTTTTGCCAATAATGGATGGATTGACAGAAAGACAAAATGACATTCAATCAAATATATTCTAACTGAATAACTGTGAATAAGAAAAAGCTTATTTAGAACACTCATCTAATATCTATACCAACATAGTAGAACTGGATAAACTCACTTCTGCCATCACATAATGCGCTGGTAGATCAGGGTCAATGTTGTCTGTAGTTGGAACCTACTTTTATGCAAGTATCAAGAGTAACTAATTACAAAATGCTCAAGCATTTTAAATTCAACTGGAAACTTCCAGCTTATCAGCCACCAAGAGAAACTGAATACAGCTAATATTATTGAATTTCTAGTGTCTAGAATATTATCATTTTCAAAGTCTCAAATCAATACTCATTTTCAATGTCTCATCTCATTTGCTAGAAGCTAGTATTATGTTGATTTGTCAACATTATATGGGGATAAATTTCAATGATGCTGATTATCAGCACAGCTGGGGCTGGAAACGGAAAATATTTCATACTGCCATACAACCAAGCTCTCTGAAGTAAGAGTCCCTGCTTCCAGATCATCCCGTTTCTGATTCTGGACCATCATTTTTCAGACTTAGGTCTCTAGTCTTCTACTCCCATTTCAGTCTGGAGATACGCAGACTTGGCCTTCCATTTTCAAAATCAGAGATATGAACATAATTCAGTAGACAACAGACAAAATTATTTACAAATATGCATCCAACCATTATTACAGACCCCATGTCAACTTTTGTGTTGTTTTGACTGACTAACCATAGCAATTATATGATGACAATAGCAATAGTCACCATAATTTTTTAAAACTTTTTTGCAAGAACATGTCCTTGAATAACAAGAGGCCAAAGTGGGTCTTAGATTGCTCACCTCTCTGACATCTGATTAATAGCTAAATGCATGAGCAGCTGGCCAAGAAATCTGGGTCAATAGAATTTTTTGTTGTAGAAATCTATTCCAATGTGGCTGATTGCACATGTGAATAATCTGTCTCATGGTTTCTCTATTTTTCATATCTTCATTTAAGAGTGATGGCATATCAGAATTACCTGTAATTTGTCCAATACTTAAACTCATTAACCCCCTGAGATTTTTGTCATTTTCAACTGAAATGGAAGTAGAAAACACATTCTGGGCGCTACTTCTGAATACAGCCAAATACATCTGCTTCCAAGAGATTTTTGTTTAGCCAGATGCATAGCTGTGTTAGAAACATTTTTCATTGGCTATTTGGCCTGTGCATGTGCAGTAAGGTAAAAATTGTTTCCTTTTTTTTTATTTTGCTTACTGGACCCATCATTTTCATGTCCTGGCCACTTTCTACTAATCCCCAACTTATCCTACTTTTGCAAAGGTTCACCTGTCTGTATGCAGTTCCAACCAGTCTGCCTTAGATCTCATTCTAAAAAGTCTAAAATCCACACACAAAATCTGATTTTGATAATAGGTGAAGTTTAGGGGTAAAAAAAAATTAGGTCTCAATTTTGGTGCATCTTATATGACCTTGATGCCAGAGCTCAGAAGTAGGGTACTACCTAATGATGCATAAATGTGGCACCAGGGGTTAATAAGTTAAAGGCTAGCTGTTATGCCTGGATGGTTTCTGTCAATGTTGGTAAATTTATATTGAGCAGATTTTTAGATTTAAGTTCTTTAAAAAAAAATTTGTGTTTAGTAAGTCACGCATATGTGATGACAAATTGACATCATTCGTATATGTAAATAGATGTTGCACTTTCAAATCTGGTAAAGTCTTGCTGAGTGGTTTTTAAGAAGAATTGATTTAAGAAAATTAGTTTTAATCACACCTGATGTATTTTTGGGCATGACAGAAGCCAGTTGGCTCTGTTAAGCTTATATCTGTGCCTACTTAAGGGGTAAAGGCATGCTATAAAAACAGATTATGGCAGCTACACTTATTCTCATGTGATTTACTGTTGAGTTAATATTGCTTTCACTTTTTCACTAGCCTGATTCATTGTTTAACCATAAGGCTTGTCACATCTCATTTTATTGGTACAATAAAGAAATGACACCTGTCAAGCCAACAGTGTATAAGCAGTGTCCACCTACTGCAAACTTTGGCTTCTGGATGTAGTGAATCTCATCCTTTATGAGAATAATATCTGAATGTAGTATACCTGTCCCTACTTGGAGTTTAACAGCACATTTCAGTTTTAATCAGTATTACCAACCAAATCACATGCACTAAATAAAAGTATGACATATACTACCATATGTACTTGATTATAAATCAAGTCAAACTGCAAACAACAACACCCTGATCTGCTGTAGCATAATATTCAAGGAAGTCAGGATCCATGTTGTTTGTTCTAGTTATTACTCCTAATAAGCTGCACAAACCCAGATTTGCTAGTGCATTATGTGCTGGCAGATCTGGGTCTGTGCAGTTTGCAGTTGGACTCCACTTAATAAGCAAGTAAACAGAGTAACACACATGACCTTGTACATAGTATTCACCAGCCTGAAGGAGCTACATGTGCTAATAAACAAGCCCTAACACTCAACCATGTGCTGATCTGATTAATCAGTTTAGTTGAGCATTGGTCACTTAATGTCAAATGCCTAATAAAATGATTACAATTTATGTTAACTGATTTGGTTAAATTTAATTCTGAACCATTCCCACTGTTTTAGGCTTAAGACAATTGAAAAATAGCATATGGTTTTGGCAAGATATCTGGTCATATTAATCAATTATTTAATCAATAATTGATCAAATCAGCAAAAGCAAAAACTTAGGATTAATAATTACAATTTATGATTTCCAACAATAGTCTTACCTCCATTTAGAAGTTATGACTCAGGATATGTACCCATTTTGGTCATTACACGATGTGTTTCAGATATATTATTATAATTAAGGTTAATTGATATCATTACATAGATTACATTATGGCAATTGCAAATAGTAATAATATTTAATGAACTGCCAATAAAACAATCAGACCACTTCAGTTGGCCTAAGTAGTTAGAGCGTCCGCCTCAGATGTGGGAGGTCGCAGGTTCGAACCCCGACAGTCATAGTAACAGCTGCCTTGCTAGGCGCTCAGCATTAAGAGGTTAGTGTTAGAACTGGTCAGCCTCGTGTCATGATAATGTGACTGGGTGGGACATGATTCTACATGTCTGCGGCATGATGCCCCAATGTTAGACATCGCTATAAACTGCCACAATGCAGACATCATGATGACATGACTGAAAAATTGTTAAAGCTACGTTAAAAATCCAAATCTCTCTCTCTCTCACACACACACACACACACACACACACACACACACACACACACACAATCAAATTATTTTGGTTAGTTTCCAAAATGTACTTAAAAAATGACACAAGTGCAAAACATATCAAAGCTACTTTAAAGCCCCAATGCCACCAATACATGCAACATAATCTGAATACATGCAATACTGAATCTTGAAAGATATTGGTCCTAAACATCACTAGGTTCCATTAAAACCAGATAATATTGATGTTTCAACAACTTATGAGCCATGTAATTTCTCCCTCAAGCTCAGAAACCCTGCTATTTTTCATGTGTGTATGAATTAATCCAATGTTGATCGGCATTATCTGTGGATCAACCAATTTCAGTGGAAAGCTGGAACATAAGATTTCATGACATCACTGTTGTAAACATACATGTAAGAAGCCAATACCATGCTATGTCAGGCTGTCTTCAGATCAAGTTCGCCCTTCAAAGTATTCTAGTACTTCAGCTATCATCAAAATTCACCAGTCTTTTTATATCTAATATATGCATTTTTTCTCCGATCTGCATAAAAAATCAGGTTTGTCTCTTTTCATTCCCTCTAGAATAAATTTTTTCCTCATATGCTTATGTTGGTTATATTAGATTAGTCACTAACAGAATTAGTTGAATATATCAAATTACTACTTTTGGAGCACTCCCAAAAAAGAAGAGAATTATGAGTGACTTTGTTGACTGAATTAAGCAGTGGTACCTCTCAATTCTAACCTGAATATTTGAACACTGTTTCAACCTAGCATCTTTATTATTTTAAAGAATGGTTTACGTCAGATAGCTTTTTTAACAATCATTTCCTTCCTTACAAAGTTTAGTTAGATTGGAAGAAAGATGAAATTTATGATACATGGCAGCATCGGGGCTTTAAAACCACCCTTATAAATGTACAGGATGGCACATGCACAGATATCTTCACACTTAGGTGGTCATGCATGCAAAGCATCAATTTCACTACTACATGAGGTGATTTAAAAATTTAATGTGATCATTTTATTTGGTCTATTTTTTTTATGAAGTGTTGGAAACTAAAACAACATAGTTTTTCTCATGGCAATTGATGAACATTCTTACATATTTGCACAGGAGATAGTGTAATCTAGACCAGTATAGATTACAATGCGTAGTTTCTGTTGTGCTCATTAGAAGTCATATGGTCAGATTGTACAGTGTACCGGTAATTACCAAATGGGTAAATGAGCCTTATTGATGAACTTTTATGTTTTCAATTTTCTTTTCAAGCTGCTGATATTCTTTTATTTGTAATGTAAAGGAATGTTATGGCACACAATTTATAACAGAAGGACAACCACAATGGTACAGTCTGCATTTCTCCATTGGTCAGCTTCATGTATATTATGGACATTCCTTTTTAACCAGGAAACTATCTATACAATAAACCTCTGGTTTCACTGTCCATATTTTAGAACAATGGCTAGTTTATATTAGAACAAAACAAGAGCACCTTGAAGGGACTGATGCCCAATTGGGCCAAACAAATTTCCAGAAATCCAACATAAGACCATTTCTTCCTTTTATACAGAGTGTTAAAACCATATCTGATATTCTTCAGCGATAACAACATTTTCAAAATTAGCTGCTGTGTTGGACATATTGGATGTCAGAATGGCATCTTTTTTACTTAGGATAAAGTAAACATTATTAGAAGTCTTATAGTGAAAACACCCAAGTCACAATGATCTGGGAGAGTAGTTGCAGCCATACTGGATGCAGGAATGGCACCATTTTCATTCAGGAGTAACTAGGTATCATAAGAAATTAAAACATAATGTCTGGATTCCAATTTAAAGACAGGTTTTTATCCCTACATGTGATCTTTCTTACTGTAATTAACTGGTTATGGCTTGGTTAATGCTGTTGTTGTTTTGGGTTTAACACCATTTCTCAGAGCAAGATAGGCTATACATGGTGGCCAGTATAACTGTTGGAGGAAGACCCTGCGGAAAACCCCAGAAAGAACCACCAACCCACTGGAAGCTACTGGCAGCATTCTTATACAACCACACTGGTCCAGGCTGAGACTCAAACCCACAGGGACAGAAGTAAGATGGCAGTGATTGGTGAAGGTGAGTGATTGAGACCACTCAGCCACCAATTATGGATTACTGGCTAAGGAATTTATTGTTACAGCCCTAATTCCAAGTAAAATTATTTCACAGAAATCAAACTGTTGACACATGAACATATGGACATTTGAACACATGCATGCGTGACTTTATTGAGCAGTGCCATAATGATGCTAATAACTATGTATTTAATAATTATACATGCAACTGTAAGTCTTGCATAATAAATGTAAAAAATTTGGATCTGACATTTTTATCAACAAGGTTTTCATTAATACGGACTTCATTTCTACTGAAATCTCCACTATCAGAGAGGTCAAGATCTAAAATCAACAAGGCAGAGCTAATAATAGGGTCCTGGTAAGAAAGTAGGTGGAGATTTCCTACCTGGTTGAGCCAAATAAGGTGTGAAAAACCTATTACCTATTTCTTGATGCCATGGTGCTCTGAGCTGAAGGCTAATTAGCCCCATCTACAGCCACTTACAATTAAATGGGAGCCAAGATTGACCTATCACTGTATCATCCCTCAACTTAGACCAAGTAGTCACTCTGCCCCTGTTAGAAGCAACCTTCCTTGACAAATGCCAAGTTTGGGCTGATGCTTTGTTATATTTGTCTGTCCTTTTATACTTGGGTCTCTGCCTTTAAATTGATGCATGTAGAACGATATGTAAATGGAGAACAATCTTTCCTATTTCTTCCCTGATGACTGAAAGCAGCTCTTAAAGTCTTCATGCCCACAATCAATAACTTATGAAAGAGGATATTATAGATAAATATTGATCTATGTTAGGAATAATGAACCACCATTTCCTCCTCTCACACAATCTGACAGAAGATATCTACTCCATTAATGTCTAAATAAATGAGAATCAATATCTTACAACTATTCTAAATGACAGAATTCAGCATAGAAATAACTTGGTGCTGCTTAAGGTATGAATGGTCCCTAATAAAATCCTTTCATTTTTTCAAATATCAAACAGAATTAAGAAAATATTAGTTAGTAGGAAATGTTAGTGTAGGACAGATTTTATATCACATGTTTCCATCAAGAGTCCCTCAAAGAGTCTGCCACTCTACTGGATGAAAATAATTTCCTGGAATTCAAAAAATAACCACTTCTTCCTTTAAACTGCTATGTGTCAAAACCAGCAATGATATTCTTCAACAACAACCAGATTTTCAAATCACCTGCTGTAGACGACATATTGGATGTAAGAATGGCACCAGTGTCATTTAGGACCAAGCATGATAGCAAGAAAGAAGAAAGACCCTATGTCAAAATAATTTTCTATTTAGGACGAGTAGCAATAACAGGATTTTCAAGATGGCAACATTATATGTCAGATCAGCACCATTTTTAGTCAGGACCGTAGAGTCATCAAGTTATTATAAGACATCTTCAAGTGAAAACTCCATATTTATATGACTACCTATTTTGGAGGCATAGATTTTCCACTTGGCTGCCATAGTGGCTATATTTTGATTTAAGACCAATCTGACATCATAAGAGGTATTCTGGTAAAAGAAAGTGTCAAAGACTAGCCATGTAGGAGTAGTAGCAATAACAAGATTTCCCAAATGGTCATTATGCCGGTCATATTGGAGGTCAAACTGGCACCACTTTCCTTTAGCACTAACCAAACATCACAAGTCTTTCCATTAAAACTCCATACTGACATGATCATTCATTCAGCAGAAGTAGTATTAAAAAGATTTTCAAGATAGCCAATATGGTAGCCATACTGGGTGTCTGAGCAGCATGATTTTCATTTATTAACAACTAGACATCATAAGAAGTTCATTTTTAGTAAAACCCCATCCTGATATGACCACTGTTATAACCCTATGGTCTTAAACCAAGTAACAGAATGAAGTGAAACCACCAAGCTAAGTAAAATACAACATTTTATTTCTCTACAATACAAAGTGAAAATTAAAAGACACTTAACAGTATTGTGAATCAAATTAAATCTTAAATAATCCTAAATGCTCTATTACCAGTTCAAAAGTATAGAATGCTCTGAAAGAATTCCAATATACTTGAATGTGCCAATGTACCAAATATCTTGAATGTGCTGATGTACCAATAGATTTGCCTATATCACAATGATATAATCCAGAATATCTTTGAATGAATTCACAATACTGTAATCCCAAAGTCGAGTTTTAGTCCAGAAAGTCAATAAGCAGTTTGTAATTCCAATAAATAATTTAAATAAATGATTCTCTCAAATTATATCTGAACACAACAGTAATTGATTCCACAGACTGAACTTAATACAGGAATGAATACTTTGCTTACAAAATCCTCTTTATATACATCTCCACTTCATCTATATTGCAATAACATTGTCTGAAAAGACTAATGGAAAAATATTGTCAATGAGTTTGCTTCCAGGACATACCAAACTCATAAACAAGGTTAGGCCTTGAACTAAGTTTTTAGTAAATGTCTTCAAGAAAATGACAAAAGTCAGGTAGGCCAAAACCCTCAATCACAGATAAAGGTCAAGCACACAATATAAATTAAATCTACATAACACTATCCTTTTCAGGAGACTTTCTTTGATCAATAGATTGAAAAACTGATAAACCTTTTTAAATAAACAGGCTTTTGAAATTTAAGACCTGAAAAATCCTGAACACCGATATCTCATTTATTACATACCTGTTTGATACTACATGTACATGGTTGACCTGGCATACAAAACTGCTGTTCAATCCTTATTTCTGTATCAAAGACCAATATTAGGCACTTCTGATGTCCACATATAATTATCTTTTATGCACCTAATTGAAAATTTCATTCAGAATTTCACTGACAATAATACTAAAAAACATTTTGACAGCATAATAGAGCTATGTAATGAATACTAAGAAGCAAACATGTTTTGTTCTGAGTATGGGCAAAGAACTCACTTGATACAGCATATGAAAACATCTTGGTCTGATGGTTTTGTTGTGCCCTATAATATGTCAAACTTATTCTTTCTGCAGAATCTTAATAAAGCATATATGTAGTTTATGTATATACTGTATTTATAATTTCAAAAAATTTCAATTGTGTTAAAGCAAAGTCTCCATTCAAGATCTGTCCAACAGTTTTTCACTCCTTTGTTGCATTTCTTAAACTGCACTGGAAAATGCAAACATACCATAATACCTTGCTTTTAACCCACCTGGAGGTATTTAATAAGATTTAGAAATATCTGGCAGATCTTATCAACATATTGTAGATCCTAACTAGCAGCTGTTACCAAAAGGCTTCAAGGGAGAACAGTCTTGCACTAATTGAGTTACCTTATATAAATAAAGTATTGTCATTAATTTCTTTGATCTAATTTATTTCTAACTAGAAACAATGGATTTTTCAAAATGTTATTTTTTACCTTATCTGAAACTACAGCATTAAAACTGTTATCTGTTGTTTAATTGGTATAAATTTCTGACCAAAGGATCTGATTACAACATTTATCACATCAAATAAATCATGAAACTGACCAAATATTACTGGACTCCAGGACAGGCTCCAGCTGGGATTGATACACTTAAGTTTCCTTTTGTTTGTGGGTTTAAATGCCACATGGTGGTCAGTATATTTGGTGGAGGATGAACCAAGGAAGACCACTGGAAGATCCACCAGGAATAATGAGAAGCTACAGACAAACTTTCTCACATAGCTGTGCTGGCCAGGTTGAATGAGACTCAAGCCCATACAGACAGAAGTGAGGTGTAAGTGATCTGTACATGCCCAGCCTTAGACCAATCAACCACCTGGGACCCCAATGCACTCATGTGTGTGTGTGTGTGTGATTTGGATTTTTAACGTAGCTTTAGCAATTTTTCAGTCATATCGCTACGATGTCTGCAGTGTGGCAGTTTAAAGTGATGTCTAGCACTAGGGCATCATGCCACAGACATGTAGCATGATGTCCCACCCAGTCACATTATCCTGACACCAGGCCGACCAGTCCTAACACTAACCTCTTAATGCTGAGTGCAAAGTGAGGCAGCTGTTAGTACCATTTTTGTAAGTCTTTCGTATGACTTGGCCGGGGATTGAACCCATGATCTCCCACATCTGAGGCGGACGTTCTAACCACTAGGACACCGGAGCGGCCTAATGCATTCAAGATGAACTGCTCAGTGGAAAAAATGATACCGGTAATTGTTAGGTGCCTTTAATTTGCATGTCCTAAATTAAATTTACCTTAAAAATACTTAAACATGATAGGCTAGCTTTCATTATTGTTGATGAGCTTGCTGGCATACCTAGGCAAAAAAAACCCCCAAAACAAAGCTTGACAAATTTTCTGCAAACAAATATAATGAACCTATTTCAAAGACATGTGAGTGGATACAACACCCCCCTGAAAAAAACCCAAAGAGTTTATATATCTCTCACTATATGTACTATTTACATATCTCTTCTTCAGAACTTGTAATAATAATAATAATAATAACAATAATAATAATAATAATAATAATATTATTATTATTATTATTATTAATAATAATAATAATAAAGACTTTATTTAGAGAAGGGAAGGTAACTCAGTTACAGAACTAATCTACCTTGAGGCCTTCTATCTGTTGTGTACAATACATACAGTATATACAACATGATGTGAAGAATCTGGCTTGACACTAAATAATTAAGTAATTTTAAGTCAAAGTATCAAACCTGGAACACATGCACATGCATCTGTGAATACATAAACATATATAAAATATAAAATATCATCCTGCATTGAAAAATTCAACTGTGAAAATGATGCAAAATTCCAGAAAAGCAGGCGGTATTTATTGTACTAGAACTGTTCAATTTTCTAAAGATTTCATCCATTTGAGACATCGATTATGAAAAGAAGAAATGCTAGGAGCCTGCCTTATGTCACAGGGAATGTTGTTCCACACCAGTGGACCAGTATATTGAAAACTTTTTCAAAAACAATTCTTTCTCTGGCCTTGGTATAATGTAATTTTTACTTCTTATGGACCTTAAATTTGGAGTACCATCAGCATCTCTTTGGTGAAAGATATTGCTTAGATAGACAGGAATGGCTTTTCTGGATACTTTATACATCAATTTGGCCTTTCTAAGAAATATTCTTTCATGCATTGTTAAAATCTTTATATTATTCATTGCATCCTGGAAATTGTCTATACATTGATCTAGAATTAAATGGCAAGCCCTCTTTTGGAGTCTTAAAAGTGTTGTTATGTTTGAATTAGACGTATTACCCCAAATTACATTACAATTATCC
This sequence comes from Megalonaias nervosa, assembly GCA_016617855.1. Classification (NCBI taxonomy): domain Eukaryota; kingdom Metazoa; phylum Mollusca; class Bivalvia; order Unionida; family Unionidae; genus Megalonaias; species Megalonaias nervosa. The sequence continues at coordinate 41,884 of JAECUM010093179.1, forward strand.
AGATATGGCTGAATATAACCTTTATAAAAGATGACCCTATACTGAAAAGGAATGTATGTTTTGATTTTCCTCAGTAGCCAAAGATAAGAATTAACCTTTTTTGAAATGCGTTTAATGTGAATAGACCAAGTAAGATTGTTATCTATGAATAAACCAAGAATTTTATCCTGGGAGGTCATATTAAGGTTCACATTGTCAAACAGAACCTGGAGTTTGTCGCTATCTAGCCTTGCTCATTTTTGTTGCATTGCAACTAGTAGGGCTTTCGTTTTTTCTGTATTTATGATCAACCAATTTTCCTTGCACCATACTTGAAGTCTGTTGAGCGCATCTTGTAAGTTATTTTCAAGTACCATTTTGGTTTTACCCATCTCAGACAGTGTAGTATCATCTGCATAGAGGTCAGTGGAAGAAACTGAAGTTCCAATCTTAAGAGGTAAGTCGTTGATAAAAAGAATGAATAACAGAGGTCCAAGGATAGAGCCCTGTATATTTACTTTCAGAAGTTGACCATTTAAAGATACTTTTTGCACTCTATCGGTTAAGTAAGAAGTAAACCAGTTAAGGGAGTTTTCACTGCATTGATAGATTTTTAGTTTTTCAAGCAAAATTTCATGGTCTACAAGATCAAAAGCTTTACAAAAATCAACCGTAATAGTGCCTACCATTTCTCCTTGATCTAATGCTTTCAGCCATTTATCAATCAAAGATACAAGCGCAGTTTCACAGGAGTGATTCTGGCGAAAGCCAGACTGATTATCATGAATAAGATCATAAGTGTTCAAATAGTTGAGAAAAGAATTATGTGCATGTTTTTCTAGTAATTTGGAAAGACAAGGAAAGATAGAGATGGGTCTGTATTTACATCATCTTTTGTTCCTGCTGTATGCAATGGTGTAACCTTGACAGTTTTCAATGTTTGTGGAAATTTATTAGACCTAATACTTTCACTGCAAATGAAAGCTATACTCTACAATTTAAGGTGCAGCTACCTTTACTAGCCTTGGTCCAATCATATCAAGTCCTGTAGCTTTACAATCATCCATTTTTATTATATATTTCAACACAAATTCTGGACTCTTTTCAGGAATTTCAAACTTTATATTGTTTGGTAGTTTTTTAGCACAAAAATGTTTGAGTTCCAGATGATCAGATGAAGTTCTGGGTTCTTTAAGTTTTTTGGCAATTTGAATGGAAAAGTCATTTAAAATATTTGAGATGTCAGTTGGATTATCATTATAAATGCCCTCATGATTGAGGGAAAAAATTTCAGTTTTACTCTTACATTTGCATGCACCAAACTCTGTAAACACTTTCCAGATAGTTTTTGGGTTATTTTGGTTTTCATCCAGCACTTTTTAGTAGTGTGCTTGTTTGGCTTGAAGTATCATTTTGTTAACTTTATTCCTCCAAATTCTATATTCAGTTTGATTTCCTACTGATTTTAGTTGGTCTCTTTGCTTTATTGCTTCTAAAATTTCTGGGGAGATCCAGCCTGGCTGGTGGTCTATCTTTATCCTGTGTTTTAAAAGGGGCATGTTTGTTTACGATACTGATGAACAGATCTGTCCAAGTATCTAAAATATCATCAATATCTTCAAAGATCTGGACTGTATTCCATGGAATCTGTTTCAGATCTTCCAGGAATTTAACAGTATCAAAGTTTTGAAAAGATCTATAAGTAATGGATTTATGGATAATATTTTTTTTTTTGATTTGCCATTGACTTTACGTGTTAGAAAAATTGCAAAGTGGTCACTTATACCAATCTTTGGAATGATTACTTCCAAAATATTTTCTTTTGTATTGGTATAAATATGATCTATAAGCATTTTAGAGGTAGATGTTACTTGGGTTCATTTACTAGTTGCTCCATACCTAACGAAGCAATAAAATTCATCCAATTCACTTTTATTTGATCATTGAGAAGGTTTCTATTTATATCGCCTAGAATGTAAAATTCTTTCTCTTCATGTATTTCTAGGTCTTCCCGTCTTTTAGAAATAGTACCAGTTCTAACATACACAAGGAGCCCACCACTGCCTGCTTTCCTATCCCTTTTATAAGGTTTGTCATAGCCATTGATACACAAGAAATTTTCAGCCTAATTTTCTGTTAACATTGTTTCCGAGGGTACCAATAAATGGATATTATTATTTGGAGAGGTTAGCAGTAACTTCACTTGATCAATCTTTCCACGGAAACCCTGAATATTTAAATGACCTATGTGCAAACCCTTACTAGAAACTCCTAAATGCATGAGATTAACATCAATGCTATTAGAGGCACTCAAGGAGATATTAAAAGTATTAAAACTATGTTTCATAATGATCATCATTACAACTGTCATTACTGTATAAAAAATCAGTTTTTCTACAACAGCATTTTCTACTTTTATAATCATTGTATAAATCTGAACTATCAGTCATATCTGAATATGTACAAGTAGCTGGTAAGTTTCACATTCAGAACATCCATCAGCAAGGGGATCAAATCTGTTTTGACAAGGGATGCACAGTGTATAGGACAGTCCTTGATAGACAGATTGGTGGTCCTCCTGCTGAATAAAGTCTTCCTATGGAGTTGAGATGGCCTCATTGCCTTTTTCCTATTCCATAAATCTAGTGTGAGTTTTGGCTTTGTGTCCAAAGCTACCACACTGATGGCATTGTATTTGTTGTCTGTGCCTGCATTCCTGTGCTGTGTTTGGTCTCACCACATTAATCACATCCAGAAGTGTACTGACTGTATTGATATGGCTGACCATATTGTCTGATGCTGTTTTGACCTACACTGGGTTCATAGGGAGGATGAAGTTTGTAACGTGGCTGTAAGACCAGACTACAGGAATGGCACTTGTACTTTTTACCTTTTTGATACGTCACACGCAGTGACATCAGTTTCTAAAAATAGATTTTCGGACAAGGCGAACCAGCCTAATGGCAACCAGTGATACTTTCCATATTATTCTTCTTACTGAAAACGATGTGCCAGGTGCTAAATTTGTTCATCCGAATATAAATGAGCATTCCAATATTCAGTTACAGTGATGGTTAGAATGTTGAGGCCTGCCCAAAAATGGAAAAAGAAGCATACTGCTTAAAAGGTGAGTCAAAACAAATACTATACATGTTGGGACCTAGTGTATTTATGTTTTCTGGACTACGATTGTTTCTTGAATCGTGCATTTTGTATCTTGTATTTTCAATACTCTTCTGTATGCAAAGTGTTGTAAATAACAGAAATGTCGTTTTCCTATCTGCAGTATATTTTATGTATACATTAATCATAAAAACCAGAAGTCACTTTGACGTGTTTGATTTATAACTGTACATTCTTGTATGGTTTTATACCGTTTGAAACAATAAGGCACCCCATAACTGTTACTGTTATCTGATGGGTTCTTTTTGCTATTGTTATTCTTCTACTCATTATTATTATCATTATTATTATTATTATTATCGAAAATAATCCCGGTAATTTTGTCATAATTTCATGGGTATGTAAGTAATAAAAGTTATTGTTATATGTGTTAATGATTAATTTTGCTATTGTTATTTTTCTAATTATTGTTATTATTATTATTATTATTATTATTATTATTAATATTGTTGCAGATGACTGTGATGAATGTTCCCTGGCATGACTTTGTGGTTTGGTCAGACATAGACTGTCATTCTTAGGATCAGATTTGATGAATCTTCGGAACAGTATAATGCACAAGTTGATAGAATTTCATCACCAATACATATGCCCTGAATATTTTGTGATGCAAATTCCAAGGAAACTGCCCCCAATTAAATTGTCTGAATGAAGTGTTGTTAGGATTTTGAAAATTGACTAACAGTTGAACCTATAATAAATACACACTGAGAAAAGACAGGCTGAATACTGAGTGGGATTACTTTCTGTAACAGTCTAAATTTCTTAATTCTCTCAATGGACCATTCAACATGTATCCTCTGCTTGGCAATATCTTTAGTTAGTGCAAACTACATATATATGTATCCTTCGTCACATTTTTTATGGTAAAATCACATCGGCCACAATGATGTACCCATCGCATATACCTTTCTCTCTCCTTGTCAGGCTTTGGAAAACCGTGTCCAAATCCAATGAACGAAACACCATCTTTCTGGTATCTCGAATCACTTGTACATGAACCATAGCAACAATGCTAAGTGGTCACCATATTAAATAATTACTTTTCCAGAAGAATATATAGCTTGTTAATTGATTTCAAAATGCTGACAGCATACATGTCACTATGCGTCGCTAGCTGCTTTGTCTGAAAACAATATGGCCGCAGCCAGGGCAACGACATCATGGTTTATTTTTAGCACAAGGCTGAATTAAGTACAAGCGCCATTATATGTCTGCCAGCTTTTCCACCCCTTTGGTAGACAGGTGGATATTTTCTCTTTTTCCAAATAAATGTTGCATCACTTGTCCCTCTTTGTCCAGGAAACTCAAGTAATTGTAAAAAAAATCACACTTCCACTCACTTGCCAGTCTTCTGATGACCTCATTGATATCTAACACATCACAATCTCCCCTGGGGGCCATTTCACACAATGCAATGTGACAGCTTTGATTTTGCTTATGGATGTAAGTAATTGGTCATATAGTTCTTCAGAAAGTTCTAGATCAGTCCCTTCACTGGCATTGTTCCCTCCAATATAGAGGACTATTTTAGTAAACTTAGAGAGATCATATATTTTTATATCTTCCAGTATTGTCTGTATTTTGGCACCTGAAATGGCATGCTTTCTAACACTGTGCATTAGCCCCCTGTTATTAATTCCATGTAAAATGGAACTACCAATAAGGAGGATGTTATCTCTGCTGGTGGAAGGCAAAGTATTATGTTTACTTTGTATTGATGCAGTTAGTCTGTATGGTGCTTTATTACTCTTAACTTTATCCGTTACGGCTGAGTCAGTGGCAGAGTTGGAAAACTGCATTGGGTTTTCTTTTGGCAATACTTCAGGTGTCTGTACACTTTTACTTAGAGTAATAGGTTTAGGACCAATGGTTTGTGAATATCTGCTGATAGTCAAAGGTTTCCTTCTCTTGGCAGCTAATTTGTCTATGATCTCTAGTAGGGCCCTCAGTAGGTGGCATAGGGGTCATAGTTGGAGTGCTATTCATTGTAGGAACCCTAGAAAGTGGATCAGCTCTCTCATCAGATAATTCTTGGTTTCTATGACTACAACTCTCATTTGACTCCACTATATCTGATAATGCCTGTATGATGGTGATGATACGCCCCAACATCAGACTATGATGACGCAGATGTGGAAGACTTCTATGACCAGCTACAAGAAGTTGTGGATAAAGCACCGAAGAAAGACATTCTGGTTGTGCAAGACGATTGGAATGCCAAGATAGGCGAGGACGCTTGCATGAACTGGAAAGGGACATGTGGGCATTGCTGCAATGCACAGACCAACGAGAGAGGCCTGAGGCTCCTGGAATTCGCTAGTTACAACGAACTTATGCTGGCAAACACCTTCGGCCAACACAAAGTATCCAGAAGATGGACATGGCACAGTCCAAGCAGAGACCATCACAGTCAGATCAACTACATCATGGTAAAGAGGTGCATACAGTCAAGTGTAAACATCGCCAAGACTCGAAGTTTTCCCGGAGCAGACATTGGAAGTGACCATGATCTGGTGATAATGACCTTCAGGCTACATCTAAAGAAGGTCAAGAAAGATAACCAAACAAGAATAAAGTTCGATCTCGAGAAACTGGAGGATCCTGAAGTAGCAGAAGCCTTCCAAGCAAAGATTGGAGGGAAATTTGCACCACTCACCATCCTCGACACTGACAATACAGACATGGACACGTTGATCACCACCTTTAATACAGCAACGACCGAAACAGCCAGCGAGATCCTTGGTAGGCATCACCCAGTCAAGAAGCCCTGGGGCTGAGGTCCTGAACCTGTGTGACAAGAGGAGGGAGCTGAAGAAGAAGAAGAATGATACAGAAGGGGCAGAGCAGTATTAAGCCAGTCAACCGGGAAGTCAAGAAAAGCATGAAAAAAGCAAATGAGAACTGGATAGAAGAACAGTCCAAAGACACTGAGGGAAACTTGAAAAGGAACAACAGCAAGAAAGCCTAACAGCTGGTCAAAAATCTAACAAGCACAAAACAGCGGCGAGTTACCTCCTTACAGGACAAAGCTGGAAACTGCCTAACAGAAGAAAAAGACATTCTGAAAAGATGGACAGAGTACTGCGCAGAACTTTACAACCACCAACCCATGATAGATCCAGATGTAATGAACGTCCCTCCAGCAACTAACAACGACAACCACCCTATCCTACGGGATGAAGTAGAAGCAGCAGTGAGATCGTTGAAAAAGAAGAAGTCGGCAGGAGTGGACAACATCCCAGCAAAACTGGTCCAAGCAGGGGGAGAAGCAATGATTAGCGCCCTCACAAACATATGCAACAAGATCTGGCTAACAGGAGAATGGCCATCAGCATGGACACAATCACTGATCATCACTCTCCCCAAGAAAGGCAATTTACAACAGTGTCAAAACCACCGTACAATCAGTCTTATAAGCCATCCAAGCAAAGTCATGTTGAGGATACTGCTAAACAGACTAAAGCCACAGGTTGAAAAGATCATTGCCGAGGAGCAGGCAGGTTTCAGAGCAGGGCGCAGCACAACAGAGCAGATATTCAACCTCAGGATATTGTGTGAGAAGTATCTCCAACACCAGCAAGATCTGTAATACGTCTTCGTGGATTTCAAGAAGGCATTTGACAGGGTATGGCATGCAGCCTTGTGGGCAACCACGAGATTGTACAACATCAATGCCAACCTCATCACAGAAATAGAGCACCTGTATGACAAGGCCACCGGTGCAGTATACTTCAACGGCAGCATAGGGGACTGGTTCAGAACGACAGTCGGAGTCAGACAAGGCTGTCTGCTCTCTCCCACATTATTTAACATCTTTTTGGAGAGAATCATGGCTGACGCGCTTGAAAAGCATGAAGGGATTGTCATCATCGGAGGCAGAACAGTCACCAACTTACGTTTTGCCGAAGACATTGATGGACTAGCAGGAAATGAACAAGAAATAGCTAGCTTAGTAGAAAGCCTTGACAAAACCTCCACTGCTTACGGTATGGAAATCAATGCAGAGAAGACCAAACTGATGACCAACAACACCAAGGGCATCAGTACTGACATCAGGGTCCAAGGTACAAAGCTAGAAACAGTCCACAGCTTCAAGTATTTGGGGGGAATTGTAACAGATGAAGGATCAAAGCCTGAAGTACTCTCCAGGATTGTGCAGACAAAACTGAAGCCCATCTGGAACAACAAGAACATCGCACTCAGTTCAAAGGTCAGACTGATGCACTCACTGGTTATCTCCATATTTCTCTATACCTGTGAATCATGGACCATAATAGCTGACTTAGAGAAAAGGATACAAGCCACAGAGATGAGATACTTCCGAAAGATCCTCGACGTCTCATACAAAGACCGTGTCACCAATGAAGAAATATGCCAAAGGATCAGACAAGCCATTGGGCCTCACAAAGACCTGAGCACAGTGAAAAAACGTAAACTGCAGTGGTATGGGCATGTCTCACGATCATCAGGACTTGCCAAGACAATCCTGCAAGGCACTGTAAAAGGAAGAAGAAAGAGAGGCAGGCAGAGAAAGAGGTGGGAAGACCACATTCAAGAGTGGACAGGCTTGACAATAAGCGACTCAGTGAGAAAGACGGAAAATCGAGAGGAATGGAGGAAGCTGATTGTTCGGTCTTGTGTGGTGCCCCAACGGACTACCAGACTACGGGACTGATGATGATGATGATATCTGATAAACATGTGGAATTGACACTATCCTCACTCATAGGGGATTCTAAAAATAGATCATTAGCCATTCTGAAGAAGTTCTTATATTTCCATAAGTGTTGACATATAGTTTTAAAGTGCAAAAAAAGATAAAAAGAAAACAAAAGTTATTTACTTGTGAGATACATGTAATGTGATTTCCTTCATAAATATATAATTTGCCTTATTTTTTTAAATACTTATGATGTGATATTATTTTGTCATATTCTGGGGTGAGTTCAAATTTCAGAAGGGCAAGTTGAAATTTCTGGACAACCTGCCTTGGGCAAGTTAACTTTAGTAAAACATTTTAAAGTGCTAAAGCAGAGAAGAAAATCACACTTAAAAATTTTAAACATATGGTTGCATCTTCCACCAAGAAAAATACTATCAATAATCAAAATTAAACAGCAATTATTATGTTTATCTATATTTGTGTAACTCAAAGTAGAAGATACTGTCCAATTTTTGTAATTTTTATTCAGGGCTGTAAATGTTAGTGATTATCAATAGCTGGATTTGCTGTATGTGCATTGGGTCTATTTTAAGATATTAAAGAACATAAAGTGCATAGGATCTATAAATAGATTCTTACACACATCTTGACAGTTACTAATAATAGAATGATTATTAAATATATTTACAAGATTGAGCCTTTTTCCTACTGGACAGGTCAGTCAGGTGGTATCTTAGAATAATTAAGTTAATTCCTACTGAGTGAGTTAAGTCACATTAACAGGTGTTTCAAAATATTAGTTTGAGTACTAAGCTGTCATATGGGTTATCATGTGACAAACAGTCATATTAGACTCTTGAAGGTGTATATAAGGAGAGATCTGAGCAATCAGATTCATTCCTGTTTTGGAGTCATTCTTATTTGCTGTTTTCTTGTTGTAACAACAAGTCTGCAGCCATGTTTTATATTGTACTTAGCTATTATTTTAGAGGAAAAACATTTGTTTGGATTATTCAGTGGAGACATGGTACTCATTAAACTGATATTATTTTGGAACTGTGAATTACGCAAAGGAGTTCTGGACAATGCCATTTTCACAAGATTATGATTGGCTTTTCATTCTTTTGGACTTTAATAGAACCTTTTCCAGGATCATTTTGGATTCACTTCATTTTCATTTACAACTCTGATAATTAAATTATTTTCTAAGTTTTACAAAATCTGTTGGCTTTGCTTCTTTCTGTTACTCAGTTTATGACCACAGAATCATAACACAATTCAACTGGTGCAGTACAGTAAACTGATGTAAACACTTCATAACAGCACAACCACTATGCCATCCCAAGACACCAAATACACACAATTTTGAGTCATAACCCACCAATCCGACACAATCATCTTTACAAAAACACAATCTGCAATCATTCCAATTAAAGTGACAGTGAAAACTCTTTTACAATGCAATACACGATTCCATTAACTGTAGCTGTATCAACTGTAAACAGTCATAATTCACATATCTTGATGCTTAATGCTCATAGAACACTATACATCCTGGGCAGTTTATATAGCTAATTGTCACTGATTAAATGGTAAAGGCAGAAAAGATAAACCACCATCCCCATATTACTTAAATGACTGACAATAGCAAGGGTGATATAAGTTGCTAGTCCTTTGGACACTGCTCTGAGAGAGCCCATCAGCTGATTTGCACAAGTCAAGTATATGAAGTGGAACAACACAATATTGGGGAAGTAAATCAGAGATGCATGTTGAAGAAACAATAGCTATTACATTTCAGTGCACTGGATGAGACGGATAAGTAATTCTTGTACACTTCACTGCATTGGATATGACTGATGAATTCATCTTTGTTACAGATATTGACTAGTTTGAGAACAGTGGCAAAGTTTCTTTGAAGTCAAACTGTACTCTATAAATGTATAATCATAAAAAAGTCAAGCTTCAATATTTCAGTAGTTGGAATAGTAAAATTAGGAGCAGTTTAAAGTGTGGTTCTTTTTAAAGCAAAATGTTGAAAAGCATGTGTGACATTACGTCACAGCCATGCTGACATGAAAGATAATTTTCAATGTTCAGTACAATTAAACAAGATCTTTGCTTAGGGAAGTTTGAATAGCAATACAACCCAGTGAATAATGAGTGCAAAGATTAACACTCCTGAACCAAGTATCTCCTTGAAACACTCCAATGAACTGTTGAAAGAAGCAAATTTTGCATCAAAATTCAATGCTGCACATTCCTGTCCCACAAATGGCAACAATGAGTAATTCATTAGTAAATAATAAATTATGCAAAATGTAGGCTAAATTAATTCAGATTTTGTTTGATAATGGATTTCACAGGCTTGAAATTATTAATATTTGTATGTCTCGCTGCAACTGTTGTGCATATAATATTACCACTGTCTATTCAACTGTCACCTTCTTATGTTGTTAAGGCCATTTCAGGACCTGTTGGAGGGCAGTTATGTTCCATTAACACATTTAAAGTTTTTTTTAGTTGAATGCCTGTGTGTGTGTGTGTGTGTGTGTGTGTGTGTGTGTGTGTGTGTGGTGATGATATATAACAATGAAACAGTCTACAAGCTTGTTTTGTAAAACAATATCCACCAATCAGAACCAACTGTAGCTTATACAGTGCCACATGCCAAAAGTATTGGCATCCAAACTTAATCTAACTGAAAAGCATTGCATAAAGAAGCTATTAAATGACCTGTACAATATTTAAATTATACATGGGTAACAAGCTTAGAATGCTTCCTGTTACAATGATACAATTAATCGACAACTTAACATGCTGATGGGATTAAAAAATTAAGACAGAATCGACAAGTGGCAAATTCCAAATCACATGATTTATAATTACCAAGTTAATTTGAAGAACTGGAGGGGAGTGTCAAGTCAATAATTTCCCTTTTCACTCACAGAAATGAATGCCTGTGTCTCCACCAGTTATTTTGCATATGCAGGAAGTACAACATGAAGGATTTGGTTGATAATCTCCACCACCATACTCCGACTTGTTCTAGATACAATCTTCCTTGCACAAGGAAATTTTGCTCCATTTCTTCTGGTTTGAAGATAATACTGTAATACCATCAAAATTTAAGTCAAGGCGTAAAATTGGTAACAAAATGATTTAAAAGCATTCGTGCAGTGTAAAACAAAGGGCATGGTGACCAAAATGAGTTCAGCACCTAATCAAATGGAGCAGCCTAAAGTGGCCTATGTCTGTTTGTAATCTTCATGCTAGAAATACAACCAATTGGTCAACACACATAAAATGGCACCATCCTACCAGTAAAAGATCTTCTAAACATCAAAAGACTGCGTATCGATAATGCATTTTAATGAAGCTTGTTTATCATGAATTAGATTAATATGCAGCAGTGATGCATCATTTCACCCCTATCAAAAATGATCTACTGCTATCTTTATTGAATGTCTTTGTATTAACCACTCTATTTAAATCTGGAGGTCTATAGCTATTGGGTTATTTCCTAAGTTTAAACCTTAATTGGTTGATTTGTATATTTAAATCTTTTGTTGTCTATTTGATTTAGCAATATGTAAAACTGCCTTTGATTTAATAATGTCCAATGAGTTGTTTCAATCATCAAAAATTGCAGAGTGCTAGTAATCAGCCAATCATTATCAATTAAGTTTAGTTAGTAGTATGTATTTCTGATAATTTTTATGAAGATTACTTTCAATTCTCTTCTGAGTATCCTGAGTGGTCATGAGCCTGCTTTCTTTGTAAGTAAATGTCCAGCTACATGCACAAGCACATTTGCAATGTCAAAGAAGTTGGATGAAACTTAGAACAATGCTGATAAGGTAAATGAAGGTCAGAGGTCAAAGAAAAGACAATGGTAGTCAGATTGGTTAGAGAAATTACCTTGGCTAAGGAAGAGAGAATGATGTTGGAAACTGAAGTGCTGTTTATTTTTGGTATGCAGACAGCTGGAAGATGAACTCATCCATTAATTAATGTACCAATTCACAGTTTTCTGCATTTACATGCCACAAAACAACACCAAGTCATGAACATGATGTAGCAAGAAGAATTGCTTGGAAAGAAATGGCAACATTACAAATTCTGCTTGAATCAGAAGTTGATAATGAGGCAGACAAGGACAAATTAGAACTGTTTATCACCTGGAAAGCAATGGGCAGAAAATGAACCAATATGAACATTAACATATGTTGCCATCTAGAAATGAAACTGAAAATGTTAGTTGTAACCATATTTTGCCAATGCAGACTGTTTTTATTTTTCTAAGAAAATATTATCAAATGATACATATCACAATTCTCACCTTCACAACACTAAAATACCCTTACAGTCTCTGTCTGTTTCAATCCAGGGCTCATAGTTAATGCTAATCAGCTATCCCATGCTAACCTATCACTAAGAACCCAGTGGTCAAGACAGTATCATAACAATTAAGAAGTGATTGTGAGTTAGCATTTCATTTAATGGTTAACTGATCTGTTTATTGTGCTAAGTTAGTACCTATCCAGAGTTGCACATCAAGTGTGGGCTCACGGGTTTCCCACAACTTTTTGTTATATGTCCCACCCCCAAGGCTGCAGCTCATTTCATGTTAACCAGATGTTTTCATGACTCACCTGAGTGCATGACAATATTTTTATTGCAATAATGTAAGTGTTTAAGAAAAATATGATGGTCCAGTGCAGATCACAAAGATAATGTGGCAAAATTGTTGAAGCAACCAAGATTACCTCATTTTTATAGCATTATTTGTATAATATTTACTATTAATTTCATTTGCCCATCTAACATGGCATGTATTGCCTGTATCTGGTGGAAGGGGAACACAGATCCCCTGCCCTTTGGATCCTATGTTCTACACTGCCTACCAGTATTCTGCACTCAACAAGGTATAATAAATGCTCACAGTGCAAACAGACTGGTATTAAACCACTTGTCCAGTAAATGATGTGATTATTGTCAAAACAGTCTTCATACAAACGGAACTTGCTTGGTGCACTGCGACCAAGCATTGATTTCAATACTGATGATAATAAAATGTACAGGGTCTCAGACTAGTATTAATCCATGGGAAAGGTCATGTTCACCAACTCAATGAATAATTCAGGATTATACCAAACAATGTTTTAGTATTTATGTCATCGTTGATAAATATTCAATGCATTGGCATTGTACAGTGACAACTGTAAATACATGGAAATATTTGCAAGGTGTGGAGCACCACCAAAACAGCAGAAATTAGAGGATGACATGACAGCACAATCACAACTATCATCAAGCAAAAAGACTAAGATAAAAAAACACAGAAATGTTGGGAAAATGAATATAAATGCCTGAAGTATGATCCAGGAGAGTCTGTGAGATTGTGTACTGCATATTCAGTGTCTTGCTGCTGAAATACTCAGATGATATTGTTTTGTGCTGATGTTAATATATAATAATTGTTGAAGAATAAACTGATCTGGCTTCTGTTTCATTTTAGCAGGATCACTGAAATTTAGACAGGATCATAAAAAATTATTTTGGTGACCCTGCGGGTTAGTGAAAAATAATCCTAATTTCAAGCCCTGTGACCCTCTCCAATTATTTTCTGCACTGCATTTAATCAAAGCGTCAATATTTTCCATTTACAGAAAATCTTTGTCTCATTGTGCAATACAAAATTAAAGACAAATATTGTTTCTGCTTTACAGTAAAATGTAAAATAATGTGTTCAAATGCTGCATCACATAATACATAGCTCAGGACATATTTAATTCTTACAATGTGGCTGTGACTCCCTGGATTTTTCTTGGGATTCACCATTTTTGGAGCAAAGTGTCAATGACACTCAGTTTTATATAAAGGGAAACCCATGGCTTCGTATAAACTATATATAAAGTGGCAATATATTTCAGGACATGAATATAAAGAACATTCCAAAGAGTATGTATGTTGCATCATGTATGAGGATAAAGTGAATCATCACCAGCTGAATGTATGAGTAATCAAACTGTAAAATATTACAACCATTACTGTATTGAACACCTACATTACATTCATAAATATGTATTCAAAATGTCAGTGTGGTCATGTAAGCGCATTTATTCATCTTAAATATCAACTGTTGTTTTACAAAAATATTAATCACAGTACAGTGAAACCTGTCTTGAAAGACCACTGCTATGTGAGACCACCTGTCTTGAGAGACCATATTCTCAATGCACAAATTTAATGATTATATAGCATTCTGATCTGTTATGAGAGACCACCTGTCTTGAGAGACCATAATTTTATGGCAGAAAGGGTGGTCTTTCAAGACAGGTTCTACTGTATATTCATTTCTGACCGTTGATTTATATTTAAAACAAAACAACTTTCAGATGAAAACTATTGATCGCTATGGACTTTTACAATTGTGGCCAGGTATTATATGGTTCAACAAAAGATGATCTCGGGTACTAATTGTAACAACATAGGGTAGTACAAATTTTTTTCAACATGCGTATCTTTCATTGTGACATTATAATGAATGACAATCAATCTAGTTTATACTGGATCACATATCTCGTTGACCTAATTATTTTAACATTGATTTGTACTTCTTCAGGCATGTAAGCAATCACCTTCTAATGGAATATGTATGTATGAAGTTCCAAATAAAGTGAATCGTCGCGATTTAAAGGTTTGTGTAATCAAATTCTCTATATAAAAAATACGCCCTTACTGAAATAGTCGATACTGAATGCCTCGATGACCTGCACGACTTGTACTTTTGAATATTCTACATTTGGGCTGAATAGTCCACGTTAGTTAAATATGAACTAAAAGAAACTGTTGGACTATTTACAGTTTTTAGTCTTGAAGCAAGCTGCAGACTCGTGTGTCTCACTCCATAACGATGCGACTGGTTATTAAGCATCTTGGTTACCTGCTCGTTTCGGTAAACAAACACTTTGGATCTTACCTAGAATCCAAAACAGAAACATCGTGTGTCTAAAACGTGTTTCTATTTACTTACATTGGCCCGTATGGCTTATAATTATGCTATGTAGTCCATAACTTGAACATATTTACAGCAGCTACATTGTCATCGACATTACATTATCTCGCTCTCGAGTGGAATTCACAAGAATGCTTCCGTTGGTAGAAGGTGAGGGTCTTTAAGACTGGTTCTCAGGCGTTTCGCTTGCATAATTTGTGAAGTTCATACAAAATTTTAAAACCAGTCTGAAAAAAAAAAATGTTGAAGAAAATTGAAGCCCTATGAATCAGTCAACTTACGTTAGACTAGAGGGGGAATACACGGTACTCATAACTGTGATAAGACAAGATTTGTTAAGTCCCTCAATGGACGAGAACACAGATTTTGCCCTTGCTTTACAACTACAGCAAGAACTGAACGAAGAAGAAATATATCCTGAAGTAGAAAGAAAGAGTTTGGTCCTTGAAAGTAATAAGAACTTTTCAATTGTTGATCCTTCCTGGGAACTGACCGATCCAAATCCAGACATCAGAGCTCTATTTTTGCAGTTCAACACTCGTTTCTTTTGGGGGAGGTTGTCGGGAATCGAGGTGAAATGGAGCCCAAGAATGACACTGTATGTTTGTATGAGAATCTGAGCAATTATTTTCCCCAGGAATTTAAGGACTGTCGTTTCTCACTAGAAATTTATTTTGTCTAAAAACGTGTTTTTATTTACTTGCGTTATTTGGTATGGTTTCTATTTATGCTGTGTAGTCCGTAAGTTGAACATAATTGAATAAAGCTCTGATTATTTTATCAAAAGATATTTTTTTAAAAATAGATGATGGATAAACTACGGTATGGGGGGAACTGAAGTTTACCATCAATGGCAACATGAGATGATAATATATTTAGCAAGAAAAATAGCAGTTACGTACAGTCATGTTGTATCAGTGACAGCAGTTAGAATGAACCATTGTGTTGCGTTTGTATCGGCTGACTGCTAATTTAGCTACCATCTAATTTTTGTAATTCCCATCTTGGAGATGGGGGCCCCGAGTGGCCGAGTGGTCTAAAGCGCTCTCCGTTACGGATCACTGCCATCTCACCTCTATCTGCATGGGTTCGAGTCTAAGATTCGCGAATGTGGATATGTGAGAAAGCTTGCCAGTAGCTTCTCGTGGGTCGGTGGTTCTTTCCGTGGATTTCCCGGTTTCTTCCTCCACCATTAATACTGGCTGCCATGTATAGCCTATCGTGTGCTGAAAAATGGCGTTAAGCCCCACAACAACAACAACAACAACAACAACCATCTTGGAGACCAAACATAGTGATCATTTGGGTGATTAAGTCCTTTGTGTATGGCCATCCATCCATCCAAATGTCCACATTCAAGATTAACCACAATATTAAAGTCGTCTTTTATTCAATGACATTATACCCTACCCTTTGTGGGTTTTGATTATTGCATCAGTATACATTTATCTTTATCTTGTATCATTCTGATTCATGTGGCATCATATGGGGTGATGATTTATCTCGGTGATAATGCATTAAGCTTGAGATTAATCTTGAATGTTTTTGAGTAACGTGGTCAGTTTCCCAAGTACAGTTGGCCACATAGTCATGTATGCATATGACAACTGAGAAGTCAGCTTATGATAAATCGGGAAGA
Organism: Megalonaias nervosa; assembly: GCA_016617855.1. NCBI lineage: Eukaryota > Metazoa > Mollusca > Bivalvia > Unionida > Unionidae > Megalonaias > Megalonaias nervosa. The sequence continues at coordinate 58,372 of JAECUM010093179.1, forward strand.
TTTGCAAAATTTTGTTGAGAGTCTTTACTTCAAAAGAGGCTTGATTTTCAATGAGGGGTGAAATTTTCATTACGGCACATTCTTCCCACTGGGGACCTAAAGTTTGAGTCAGTGTGTGAGTAGTTTTTGTGTGAGAACTTTGGTGTGATTTCAAAGGCAGGGAACATAATTTTGACAAGATCTGAAAAACTGATCTGCAGTGGGAGCTTATGTTTGGCTATGAAGTTGACAAACACTGACTTGGCACTTATCTTTATCCACCTTTGATGCAGACTCCGCAAACATGGATTTCAATGGTGGTATATTTGCTGTCATGATTACTTAAGCAGCATGAGGCATAATGTCATTCTTGCTACCATTGCAGAAATAAATATCAGCTTTGTTCAAAAGTCAGAATGCATATTTTTTCCCTTGAATTTAATTCCAAATACTGAAATTCCCATTTCTATCCATTGTTGAATTTCACTTGACATTTTCATTGCTTAGATTTTGGCAATTTAACATTGGGAAATAGTACACACATAGACATCTCTACAAACTTTAAAAACCAAAGCCAAACTGATCGTGTTTCACGCTGACTGAGCTCTTTAGTAAACCAACCATAATTGGTTAATCTTCTTTTATCCTTTTGGCATTACATCTCATCACATACAGTACTGTACATATTGACAGACATCATACACTGAAACCAGCTGACCCTGCAGACAGAATCAAAGGGGTGATAATTTTTTAGCAACTAAATCATCTTCCCCAGCTTAAGTCACTCCAGTCACATGATCACATGCATTATTACTGTAAATATACTAAATTGGAAGCAAGGGTGTGAAAAAATGGAAAAATAAAAATCTTTCAATAATTATTTTGCATACACAGGAGATTTCAGTGAGGGGCAGAAGTCGCCCCTTATTTTGGGAGGAAAACCATATGGTCATGTTACTTTTTATAACTATACATATTGATGTGTACATAAGTAGTTTCTTGTGACCTAAATTTCATACTTTTCTGATTCCGGTCCTAAGTTTATGAATTTTGTTGGGTAAATTAGCAAATCACCAAAACTTGGTCAGTTTAACTAATACTTCATATTTCATTTAGTTTAAGTTTTCCATTTTTATCAGTTTGATAGATACTGGCCACAGAGGCATATAAATAGAAGTGTTGATGTGTCTTTATGGGTAAAACACCTGTCTACCAAAAATGTCATTAGTGAATGGTAGTTCAGGTTTCTTTGACTTCTGTCAGTATCACATCCACTATTGGTCATAGTGACATGCAAATTAAAGCAAATGTGCACTTAAGTAAGTTTAGCACCATTCTGCAAAAAAAATTGGTCACTTCTATACTTATTTCATGCATCAGTGACTTACTTTAGATGTAGAAGCATTGATGGTTGACCCTCATTATCATAGATTGGGGATAGACTTGACATGCAAGGCCTGGCTATCTTTTGTGTAGTCATGATCTCTTAGAAACAAAGAAAAAATTACTAAGACAACCAAAATATTTTATACAGGTCACAGTTACTTGCTTTCTATGCATAATATGTTGATTTTTTCTTCAAATAAGGTACCCTTTAGCGGAAAGTAATATCAGGGAGGACTGAATTTGTGAGGTGGTAGTAGTTCTCCTAAGGTATTATGATTGGGTAAGTATTCTCAAAGAAACATATTTTGCTAGGTTAAATTGGTTTCTTTATCAAGTCCCTAACAAGCTCAAGGCAGCTTTATGACTTCATCGTAAAAGTTTATATGTATATATGAATATTTCATGAATGAGACTTAATGGGAAAAGTTAACCAAATTTACATGATTAATTGGCGAATGAAAATTTGACATAATTGTACTGTAGGATGTGTACATGTACATTGTTTTGAATCACTTTACAGTTGTGCTGGTCTGTGCGTATATGAGGGAAGAGGAGGACTGTGCTCAGTACGACTCAGTTTACCACTGCTGAAGCTAAGGCCACGTAAGGACCTTGTTGAAACACTCTTGGTGAGTATATAATATTGTTAGGAATTTTACATTAAATTTTTTGGGGCATTGGTTGAAGCACTTGCTTTGCATGTCTGCAGTCTTGGATTTGAACTTGAAAAGGTTAATACAGCACTCCTTCATAACGCTGTTAGCGGAAGGCATTGATTATATGTGTACCACCTTTTAGTGAGATTGCTTTGTAATGAAGTACATTATACATGTAGTTTTACTGCAGAAATTTTGTCTATACCATTAAAGAATAATAAAAACATAAAAGGTATCAAGCTAAAGGAAACAGAACTGTCACAGTTTGCTGATGATTCTACTTCAATTCTTGATGGCTATTTTAAAACTATGAAATCCTATATTGAAGTATTAAACTTTCTTGGAAGGTTTTCAGGACTGAAACTTAATATTGCCAAAATGAGCAGTTTGGATAAAGCATAAAGTACAGTTCAGAAACATTTCATCACAGGCTAAAATTACAGTGGGTGACTGAATTTACATGATTGGGCATCAAGTTTTCAGCGGAATTGGATAAAATGGTAAAGACAAATTTCAGAAAATAAAAATGATTAAAAAAATTTAAAACATTGGGAAAAGTGATCCTTAACACAAATTGGTAAAATAACAGTTCTAAAAACTTTAATTATTCCACAGCTTAATCACTTGTTCATCTTGTTACCAAGCAGTTCATAAAATTGTATCTGGGAATTAAATGAATTATTTTCAACTTTATATGGAAGTCAAAAGTGGATAAAGTTAAACTTAAAAGAGAGGTTATGCATCGACCTCTTTCTAAAGGTGGCTTGGCAGTAACAGATTAATATTAACTTTGAAATAACATGGATTCATAGATTTGTCAATTTGTTTGTGTATGAAATAGGTGAGGTTAATACCTATTCTTATTAGGAGATGAAAATATAATGATATTGTCCCAACAAACAAAAAATGCATTTTGGCATTATGTTTTATTGGCTTGGAAACTGTTAATAGAGAAGAATGTACCCCCAACCAGAGAAGATCTTATGAAAGCAAATTTATTAATGAACTTACTTAAAAGGGTGAAAATAGTACTAGTTGTCTGTAAGAAATGGTTTCAACATAATGTAATTTATATAAGTGATACACTCACAGAGCAGGGGACTGTTACTGATTTTGGTAGTTTTAAAGTTGAATATGGTCTCAACATGAATTTCTTATTTTTCAAGGTATAATTCAGTGTGTCAAGTTCTTATTTAAGAAGTTGCAGTTTGATCTAATGGCACTGGTTAGACCATTTATCCCTTTCCATTTGGAAATTTTCTTTCATAATAATAAAGGACATAAAGACCTTTAGAAACCACTCTCGAAATCAGATGTTAAACCAGGCAGTGAAAGGAAGTTGAATGAAACTTTCAGTTTGAATATGGATGTGTGGTCTAACATATATACTTTACTTTTTACAATAACAAGAAATTCCAAATTACAATGGTTCCAATTTTGTATTACTCACAGAATTTTACCAGTGAATTCATTTTTTATAAAGTACAGTTGTCTGATACAGATAAATGTAAATTTACCGGAAACAATATTGCATGTGTTTTGGGAATGAAATATGATAAACAGGCTGTTGAATGGCGTGTCCCACTGGATTTGGAATAAAGTGAATATAGAGATTGTACAAATTGCAAAGACTATAATATTAGGAGATACAAGTGTGGATGGAATATATGAGCATCCTTTGTATTTCTATTTTCTTCTGGCCAAATATTACATCTACATATGTTAAATGAAAAAGGTTGTGCCTGGTTTAAAGTGGTGGAAAGTTTTTCTTAAAGACTACTATAATTTGGAAAAGTATATTGCAATCAGATATGAAAGGAAAGAAACATTTATGTTGATATGGGAATAGTAGGAGCCATTATTCAACTAGTAACTAAGAAAAATTAGTGCTATAATTCAGATGCACGTTTCATAGCATGATGTACATTATAGTGTATAATGTGTCTATAAGATATAATGTCCCTTCATGCCTGATCAACTAATATGATCTGAAAATTCTCTTCTTTTTTTTTTCTCTTTTATTCTTTCTTGTTGCAGTGATGAAAGGTCGTTGTTTAGAACTGTTGAACCAATATGTATTACATGTATCATCTATCTTTGTTATGTCAGTTTTAAAAAAAATAGTTGCATGAAGGTAATCTCATTTCATTGGTCATTTATTCTTCTCAGCTTTTTAATAAACTAGCTTAGATCCTTGACAGATTTATAGCAGATGTGCTGAAGCACTCGTTGGTTGTCTTGCAAGTGTAATATTTCACTATTCTGAGTGAAGTAATCAAAGTCAAAATCAGTGAGTTTTTTTATTAAGTTTTGATAAAATATTTATAGGCATGCTGAATCTCATAAATACAATTATAATAATATAAGTCTATTCATTTGTTGGGGATAAAAAGATTGTTGAGAAGATATTGCAGGCATATTATTATGAAGTGTATACAGTGGTCCCCCTCTTGAACGGCCCCCCTGACCAGCGGCCACCCGCTTCTTACGGCCAGAATCCGTCAGCACCGACGAGTTTGTGTTCAAAAGTACCCCTCATGAAAGGCCACCCCGCTAACGCAACCAGCAGCCAGCATATTAGTGCAAAAATATAAAATTTACCCCTCTCAAGCAGTCGCATTTTATTTTGTAATATGTATCCAGAACCAGTATTTTATTCATAACATGTGTTAAGTAATCTGATTTCTGTTTCCGGATGTCAGGATTTCGTTACTGAAAGAGGTGTTGACTAAACCACATGTACCACTAAGGTTAATATTATATCATTTATGCCTCACGAGAAGCCACATTTATTCCATAAAGCCGAGAAAGACTCAAATTTTAATCCATACAAAAAGGTAAGTACACGTAATCCGATTAGCCTTACTGCTGTGTTATCATGAGATGTCCAGTTTAGTCACTCTGATAATTGTTAAGATTACAATTATTGAACAGTAGTAACAGCTGAGAAGTGGCAGTATTGATGTACAATACACAAGTCAGTGGGAAAATGGTTTGGTAGCCTTTATGGCTTCCCTTAGTTACATGTTGAGCTAGTTCACTTTCATAATTAGTGGCTATTACTACTGACAATAATTGTCAAGACTACAAATCCTAATGGCCGCGAGGTGCTATTGTTCAGATCAAATCTGCGTACATATCGAAGCCGTTTTGGCTTCTCTCACTTAGTGTAAAGAAATGTAAAATCAATAGGGTACCAGACTGCGACTAATGAATCACGTGACAAGATCACTGCCTTTAAAAACACATGGCATTTTGTTTAAATGCAGAAAAATTGTTTTATCAGTCTTGTTGTTGGCAACATTGATGATTACAACCGGACGTAATTGTCAAGATCATAACAGGGTCAGCATAGGCTAAAAATAGATTTTGTGGAGTCACACACACACACACAGAAATTAACCTTGAACTAAACAGGGTACCAGACAAAGACTGAAAAATCATGTGACAACACATTTATCGCTTCCATTACGAAGAAGGCATTTCGTCTTGTCTATAAAAGTTTCGTCTGCATAATTAAATCGCATACAGTTAGCAACATCCGAATAAATGATTACCAAACATTAACATGTCATCACGTAAATGGAGACAATTATTTTAGAAAAAAATCGGTTATTCTACTGGACGAGATCGGGTGAGGTGAGGAGGGGGGGACTTGCTGAACAATTTTAGGTAGAAAAGACTCAAATAAAACAATTTTATGTTGAAAAGACTCAAATAAACAATATCGTAACCGATAAGGAGGTTATTCAGCAGCAGTGGGAAAATGGAGCAAATGGAAAGAGAATTATGTATGTACCAAGATTTAAATGACGTTTTTGAATGGTTTTGCAATGTGCATGTCAACAACACCTGCTCGCATATCACGCTTACACCAAGAATAAAAACTATTAATGCATATTCAGTTGAAATAAGTCTATTGTTATAACAAGAAGAGCCTTTTAATAATTAATGTTACTTTTAAACGAAGATATTAAATGAAGATATTAAATGCTTTGAAGAATGTAACTTTCTTACTACATACATTACATATACTTCTCACAAAAATTTAGTCCCCCTCTGGAAAGGCCACTCGTCTTATAAGGTCACTTTCCCAGTGCAGAAGGGGTGGCCGTATAAGAGGGTGACTGCTGCATGCATATATAAATCCATTGATCTGTTTATTTGTGAAAATATGCAGCCAGCATGATCGGATTTGTCTGTGTTTATCCCATATAATCTGTATATTTGATTTATTGTCAGTATAGAACCATTTCATATTTTTAAAAGGTGCTTGTCATCCCTTATAATTGCAGTTGCATCTGTTGATAAATGTTGGTAAGATTTCCATTGGTCAGAACATAACCATGTGTTCATACCCAGTTGCATTTATTTCCGTATAGACTGTAAGGAGAACTACTTTATACTTCTATCAATAGAGAAAAGCACAAAGCAACTAATGTAAACGCGGGATCAGAAGGCATACACACTGCATGCCTTTGTTACGTGTAGGCTCGTGCAAAAGTAACAAAAGAAAAGAGTGAAGCCAACAAGCTTTGTAAGTTTTAACAAAATAATTTATTTCCCTAGAAAACAAGGTAAAAATATGAAATAGGACTTAGGTTTGTGAACATAATCCAAAAATTAATCCTAGAATTGAAAAATATAAGTCCTATCACTAAACAGTTCTAAATGAATCCAGGCTCGAATCTCAATGAAGTTCCAGTATGGAAGGCAATGATGTCAGATGAGATCGTTGTACTGATGGCAACAGTTCCTTGTTGAATCACAATTTATAATGTTCCCGTTTAGAATTCCAGAATAAATTTCCACTAAATGTCTCTGTCCCAGAATTTTTATAAAGAAGAGCACTTGTGTGTTTTCTGGAGAATATAAATTATTAAATCAACAAAATAGAAGGAGTTTAAATCAACTGGCATCAACATAAAACAAAAACACCTTGAGCTCTAAAGGTGAGGAATACGACTCAATAAATCTACTAGAAAATGGCTGTTTTAACCTGCAATTTTAGATCGCATGGTGGCTTGCGTGACGGGGCTACGTGATCACTAATTTGAACAGCACAGTAAAAAAAATGCTATTTAACACGTAGTCTTGAATAGCCCTATCTAAGAATTAGATTCTCATGCTGGAAATAAATAAAAAACAAAGGCTGTTTACAACTTAGCTAACATGTGGGCCGAACATGACCTTGATAATACCCAATCATTTTTGCTTAATGTTTACAAACGTCTCAACCAAGGTGAGCTAAAAATAGTGATAAAATAATACCTTTACGTTCTAATCAGGTCAAAACAGAGAAGTGAATTTTCTGAAAAAAGATTCATATCCCATGAAAATTATCATTACAATAAAATGTAAAGAAACAAAAGTAAAATAAAAAAGAATTTAAAACTAACACACAAGTAATTAAATTACACATACATAACACCTTTAAAACAAATAAAAACAGTGGGTTTATATTTTATGTAGAAAATTTAATAAATTGATTTGACAGAATCAAATAACAAATCTTTATATTTTTTCGAAGATAATTAATTCTTTCTTTGATTAGGTTTGAAAAAAAAGCTGGGAAACTCAAAATCAGCCAAGGAGAACATTGGGGCTATATTGTACAGCACTTTCACTGTAGCTCGTTACAAATGAATTTAAAACTGTAGGTAAACAGATATAGGGATTGAGAGGAGTGAGTTCAAAAGCTCTCATTATAACAGTTGGTTTCATCTTCCTATAATGTAAAACACCAACCATAATGTAAAACACCAACCATGATGGTTATGATGTGGGTGGATTGGTAGAAATCCAACTACTCTCCCATCATAACTGTCATTGTCAATGTCTTGCACTGTTTGACTATTGGACCCCCATCACTATAACCATTTACCACTAGCCATAATTTCATTGGTAAGTGGCCCCTGTAGGTAGCCTAAACTGTTAATGGACACAAAAATAGATTTTAAGAAACGAAACGGACAGTAACAATTTGGCACAATGAACTCATGAGAGCATCAAATCCAAGAGTCATTCATATGTCAAACAAAACAACACATCCCTTGCTTTGAATATTGATCTTCTACTCAGATCAGATATGCCAATTTAGGTTAAAAGTTCAAGACCATGCTGTGGAAAACCTTAGATGCCTACCATTGGCAGAATTATTTGTTTGATGTTGACGTTGCTGTTACATTGCAGATGGAGAATCCCCAGTTTTATAAATAGCTGTGTAGCAGATGCCCTCAACAAGAATTCATACGCTTAAATAAGGCTCTAAAACTGATAGGAAATATCTTTTTAAAAAACAAAATAACAACAAATAAATAAATTATAAAGAATTTCCTTCGGGCATTATTTGCTGTGTGATTCAGGAACTGACAGTTTATACCATGATAAACTCAGAAAAAATAACATTAAACTCTTAATTAAATGCAAATATTAGCCTGACCATTGAGAATTTGAAACTGTTAAGCATGTATATACTCTGTGCATTTGATTTAACAGAAATAATTCAGTTTGTCTTCCTGAATCTTTTGGCTAATGATGCTTTGCAAATTTCCGATATGGCAGATTGACTATGCAGCAAGTTTATATTATCTCATTTTTATTTTCAGCATGAAATGATTCATGCATACCTGTTTATAACTGACAATAATAAGGTAAGTAATGTGTTAGTCAGTGTCATCCAGTTTGCATGGAACAGTTGTTTGTTACATGTTCAAGATAATTTTGAGGCATTTCTTAAACTGTTTAAATAGATATAGTTTATGCATTTAGGCATGTGCATATTTGCTTTGCCAAGCATTTTTTATTCAGGTAGAAAAACAGCAAAATGTCATGTAAAAACTAAGACTTGATCATTGTTATTTAACTCTATTTTCTAAATTTCATACCTGAAACTGGAGTGGATGACTGCTCTTATAGTCAGGTGAATAATAAAGAATGCTCTTCAGACACTCAGAATATCATTCTTCCAGATTCTAATGCTGCCCCTCTGGCTATTTAATAGTGTTGGGAATCAGTTCAAATTTAAAGATCATAGCTGATTACCCATAAACTTTAATTGGTTGGAGATATTTTTTGCTATTTTTTTTAATGGATAATATAATTTTCACGTGGTAATAGTCAAGTTAATTGTATACCATAAAGTTGAACAATCTGCTGGCATATTTGTAACCTTCCTTTTTATTAGTGTAAACCTTGACATTAATAAACTTTGGGGAAAAACAAAATTTCTAACATAACATTAGAATTTTCAAGTTCCCAATCACTTCTTTTTGATTATTAAATATTAAAGTAACAATCTGAATACATCTGTGAATGAAAAATAATTGTCAAATTTGGAAGAAGCTTTTTTTTAAGCCATTGTTACATCATGGTCTTCATTTTGACACCCTTGTTATGGTAAGAGTAACATTGTGGCATGGTACCTCAGAGAATTATATCTATCATGTTTTGAAAATGTCTAAAATATGTTAGAATTGGGGTAACATGAATTTTAGTTGAAGATTTATGGATATTAGGGTGATTTAACTTGTTGTGAATGCCAGTTTCGAGCCTATATCCATTTTCCTGCCTACCATATATCAGTTTTACAGACTCTGGATACATGGTGAATACAACTCAAATTGTGATTGTTAAATCACTTTTAAGGTTCTGAAATTTTCAAATGCCAAGATCTTATGCCCCATAAGCTGAAAGGTTAAATGTTATCTTTTATTTCAGGATCATGATGGCCATGGCCCAGAGTTTCATAAACACATGTACAGAATTAACAAGGAATCTGGTACTGGGATCTCAGTAAGTAGTGACTGATAAATGAAAAAAAGTGGAAAAGAAAGGACATCTGAAAAATGATGCCTTATTTATCAAAATCTTATGGAACATATACCAGTAATTGTTCAAAATGTTTGGGAAGAAACAGATTTATTTTTTGGAAGCTATATTCTTATCCTCATGTGGATCCAGTTGATCTTGAGTTGCTCCTCAATTACAGGGATAATCCTAAACTTGACAGTGCAAAGAAAAAAAATCTTTGAATTACCCAATAACTTTAAATGAAGCATCAGTAAATACCCAATAATAAAAGCCAAAGATCAGGCCTTATGTTTCTTATATTAATAAAAATATAAGAAACCTGGGCTACTTCCCTTAATTAACTTCATAAAACATTTGATTTTGTTGCATAGCCATTCATGGATAAAATGTTTTACTTTTTTTTTAATTTTTGAGGGGATTTCAATAAACGGATAAAACAGAAATATTAAATCATGCATTATTGTAAATGGACAGTGTGGATTATGGTATGACATTAAAGCAGGTTGCTAATAAGATAATATCATCTCATATATTATCTTTCTGTGTAAAGAGATATTATCCCACATGATAAAGAAAAGTCCAAATATGAAAGGGATAAAATAAATACAACACATAATTGTTTATAAGTTGAATCCAGCTGCAAACTGCGGACACCACAGTGGCCGTCACATAATTTACCATTAGATCTTGACGTATGCAGACTGTTAGAAGAGAACATGCTGCCTAGGCCCTGACCTTCCAGTACAGATCATGGTCTACATTATTTGCAGTTGATCATGACTTATATGGGATGAGCAGAAATTTTCACTATTACTTCCACTGCTACCAAAGCATCAGTGTTTTATTGTTCTATATGAACAATAATAAAATTTTACCATTGACATTTGTTATTTTCATGAAATAAATTTCCATAGTTTTGTATAAAAGTAATCTTGTTATGCTGTGAATCAATGATAATACTTGAATATATCCACATTCACATGTATAAACATTGACATAATAAACAAATTTTTTTTTGCAAGTACATGTCTGGTTATACTGAGTAATGTTTTCTAATGATCTTTCTTAAGTTTGTTATCATGAAAAACAAACTACTTCATTAGAAAATGCTATAAGCTAGCTTATAATGTGGTTTTTAATTTTTTAACCCCATTGTGTGTGAGTTAAAAGCAATCTTGTTTGGAAGTAGAACAGGTACTTATATATAAAAGTTTGCTCAGAAAATCATTTAAGTTACGATTCATCAGTCTTTATTTACCAAGGCATGCATATGCCACAGAGCTAAACATTATGGATAAATAAAACTAGGATAACAAAATTACAGAAATTAAAAGTTTACTGCTACAGTGCTCAAAGATACCACTAACCCCTTTTGGTAAAACTGCAGTTATAAAAAGTTTGGCATTATCATAACTTGCTCATGTACTTACTATTTTACCAGATTCCCCTTGTTGTGTAATCCAGAAATGAGTCTGTTTTGTATAAGTTTATTGAAGTTGTTGTTGTTGTTATGGGGTTTAATGCCACTTTTCAGCACAGGATAGGCTATCGATTGTGGCCAGTATAATTGGTGGAGGAAGAACTTGGGAAAACCCCGGAAAGAACCACCACCCCACAGGAAGCTACTGGCAAGCTTTCTCATGTGCCCCCATTGGGGCTGAGCCAGAGACTTGAACCCACATAGACAGAGGTGAGGTGGCATTGATCCATAATGGTCAGTGCTTTAGACCACTTGGCCACTTGTGACCCCTTTGTTGAAGTGAGGCAAGAGACAAAAATTAAAAGAAAAGATTAATAAAGATTATTATGAGGGTGTCCTGAAAATGGTTGATATCAATATGTTGGTGGATTCAGTTAAGATAGCTTGGATCCGAAGAATGAGTACTCAGATTTTATTTGTTCTTCCCCAAAACATAGAAAATATGTCCTATTTGGAATAGATTTAAGAGTGAATAAATTTCTGTATAACTTTTGAATGTCTGTTCAGCAAAAAGTTTTATGATAAGTTACTGTTGAAAACAAGAATTCCTTGAAATATAGATATGGATGAATCTTGATATCATTTTTGGAAAATTCTAGCTTCAAACACTGGCACGAAAAAGGAATTTTCTTTATGAACAACCCTTTAAAGATTGTTCATGGATTAGTTTTGATATATTTTGTAACAGGATGGTTCTATGTAAATTTCTTAGAATTTCAGGGGCTTTTTAATACCATAAAATCTGCAGTAAATGTGATATCAGTATCCATGTATACACCCATCTGTTTTACTACTGAAAATGGATCAAATGAGCTGTAAAAGAATTTTCAAAAAAAGCTCATTTGCAAAAATCACGAACCAACCAGAATTGTGAAATGAAATACAGAATTTTATAAATTTAACTAAGAACCATGTGTCCTAAATATGAAGTTTCAGAAAAGTGTTTCTGCCAACAAATAATTAACTTTGGAAAAATTTCAGATAATGTGTGGTCTCATCTTTGAAGAGAGTGTCCAAAAATATAATAAGTTTTGTATAGTGGCTAAAGAGCGAGCACAAATATCCATACAATTGTATGGACTAAAAGAGAAGTTTTGCTTGTCAAAGATAAAAGAAAAAAGATAGATAAAAGAAAAGTTGTTGATGTGATTAGCTTCGATATTTATACAACAGTTGAAATTATATATTTATTAGTGTAGATTTAATCATGAATTACCATATATGTCTCATATTAAGAATTTAAATTGGATCTTGTCAGAAATATTTTATTGCCACACAAGCTGTACATGGGAAACAGATTTTTTGAAACTGGTTATTTTCTCCATTTGCCACTGTATCCATGTGTTGAAATGATAATGTTTTCATGCATCAACATGTTAAATATACATGTCTGTTTTCCATAATGGTTCCCAAGGCTGACTCCCTTTTTACCTGGCTTCTCCAGACGGACATTTATGTTTGAATCAATTAGACTGTTTCTATATGCATACAACCCCTGTATCCTAACCACCTACATTGTCCTAGCAGTACCAAGTCATGGGGGTTTCAGTGTATGAATTTATTGTTTATGTGTGTGGAATTACTTGTTTATTTATATGTGCATACCTGCTGGTATGTATATGTGTTTGTTTGTATGCATCTGTGTACAATATGTTTGTATAGATTTATCTATAAATGTATGTATGCATACATGAGTGGAAGGATGGGTGAATATAAAGCAATAAAAATAAAAACATAAAAGCATGAAATTACTGTAAGCAATATATATATATATATATATATATATATATATATATATATATATATATATATATATATAAAACTTTTGTCTTTCTTCTTTAGTCTCTCTGTCTCCCTGCTTTAGCCTGGTAGTTTTGATCTGCTATTATAAATACTTTTTATCTTGTATTGTCTTATAAATTACTAGTCCAGGGCCCACAGTCATGTCACCATAATGTGCCTGGGGTGAAGAAAAAAATAGTACTAGAGCATGGTTTAATGACTGGAATAAAAATTACTAGAAACAGAAGATAGGATAAATTATGTCTAAAGCCAGATCTTAAATGTATTAAAAATAAACACATGTATTATTTTACGTGTATCTGCTGCATCATAATTTGTTTTAAAATGAAAATACCTACCATTTATGCTCGCTTACAAGCTTAGTCCACCTGCAAACAAGATAGACCTTAATTTGCCAGTGCTGTATGCTATGGCAGATCTGGATCTTTACAGTTTGCAGTTGGAGTGAACCTGTGAGAGAGTATATATGGTAAATGAATTGTACGCAATTCCTTTGATAATTTGCTCCCAGATAACTTGCAAAGTCCACTTAGCTACTAATTACCCCAAAAGTTGACCCCTATTTGTTGAATGTGAAGAAAATAACAAACAAATTTGGTAAATGAAACCTTGATATATCGCTCGTTTTATTGCCATAAAAAGGTGGTTAGTACCCAGAAATTCAAATTGACACAACAAAAGTCTCAACTTTTAATAAAAAATCATACATTTTGTTCAATTTACTTTCCAAACAACATTCTCAGTACACTCTAAGTGACATGATTTTAGTGAAATTTTGATCAATGATAATGTCTCTATTGCCTACTGGTGGCAACACTTTATTGCCTACTGGTGGCAACACTTTAATAAATAAATACCAATTAAATAAGTTTTGTCCAGTGAATATTGTGTTTTTGTTCTCTGATTTAGTTCTGTTTCAGTGTAATCATCACAAATGCATTATGCCCTCTGGTATTTAAATGTCAAAAGTATCAGTTTGCCATCACTGCTATGTCTGCAAGCGTTTCTGTGAGAACCTAAATAAGTGCCTACTGTATTTTGTTCTCTGACATGTGGAAGTGGTTTTGTGTTGTTAATTTCAGTTAAAACAGACCTGCTTTGTATTATCACATTAATAATGTATTTTGTATCAAATATCAAAGAAAAGAAAGGGGTGGAATGAAAGGAAAGTTAAAAGGCATGGCAATCCAAACTGCTAAGAGCTAGCGATCATGGTCGTGTGTCAGGTCAACTCATTTTAATTGATTATTTGATCACTGTTATAAATATTGTTATTTAAGTAATATAATTAAACTACCTTAAAATTAAATGTGATTAAAGAGCAAGGCAACCAAGTGAAATGATTACTTCGTAAACAAAAAGCTTTGTTTCATAGATATTGTTAACTATGGAGAAGTTAGTTCCAGAGTTTGTAGTGAACTTAAAATTTCCATTTTGAGATTTCCTCAGTGATGAGAAGTTTTGATATTGGCTGCCATGAAATCAGGGTATCCAATATTTTACTAACAGAGCAGAAGTAAGCACAAGAAAAATTGAGTTTGGATATTGTCAGTTGTTGCATGAAATAAATATTTCAAGTTTGTGAAGGAAAAAAAGCAATCTTGTTTTGTTGTGAATTAACTGCAACTAAAGCCAGTGAACTACCGTATTTACTGTATGTTTTTGGACACTGTTTGTTTTCGGACACCGTTTTTTGGGGGCAAATATAATATTTAAATGCCTTGTAATTTTTGGGCATTGCTTTGCTATAATTTTTTCAACAATTTATGTTTTCGGACACAATCTAAGAAGATCTGCGTCGTTTTAAAGTAAAATTCACAGCGTGTTTGCCATTAATTTAACTGATACAAAGTTCCCTTCATTTGGTCGCCAATTATTCAATGTGATCATGAACTTCCATGAACTAATATAATTTAAAATTCTTAATCGTATGTATGCATGTAAGTATGCAGATAGACAGACAGATTGATAGATAGATAAACAGTTTTATATTAAGCCATATACAATAAATAACAATATCAAAGAATGAAAAGAAATGTGATTTAATGCTGTAATATATTTAAATATATTATTCAGTTTCAAGTAGCTTGTCCATAGCCTCTTTCAGGTCCTTGAGTGGAAAGCCTCAAATTCTGTATCACTATCATTATCCGTATCATTTAATTGTTCGGTATTTCTGATCAGCTCATTTTCACTTCCACTCAGATTGACACTGATGCCGCACACCTTGAAAGATTTCATTATCGTGCGCTTTGCCTTCAATGTGTCCATGGCATTTACAACCCAGTCCAGTACAGTATGTTTGCTGGCTGTCTTGATCGGTCCATTGCTGCTTTCATCAGATGATTTTAACGCATTCATAGCATCCCTGATGTATTCCGTCCAGCTGCGGCAGAGGTAGCTCTTGACAGGTTTATTGATGCTGACATCAAGAGGTTGCAACTTGGATGTGCAGCCTCCAGGTATTATTGCTGGCAACTGTTTCTTCACGTCATCAGTGATATGAGCTCAGAATGAGTCCATAACTAATAGTGATTGCTCTCTTCTGGTGAATGGCAAATAAATTTCTTCAATCCATTGCAGCATTAACGTTTCGTCCATCCATGCTTTCTCTTGAACTGCGATAATCCACCCTTTTGGTGCCTACAAATCTAGATGTCTCTTTCCCTTGAAAATAATCATTGGGGGTAATATGTCACCAGAACTTGCAACAGCTAAAATGACAGTAGTGTGTCTCTTCTCCGCTCCAGTTGTACGAATCAGAACGCTTTTCATTCTACTTTGTCCACTGTTTTCCCTGGCACAAGATCAAAGTACATCGGATTTTTGTCCATGTTAATAATAAACTTATCGTCAAACTCATCCTCCTCATGTCTATCCATCACAAACTTGTGGATTGAAGCAATCTTTTCTTCCAATTCCTTGGATAAATGTAGAGCAAGAGAGGTTCTGAGCACAAACCCTTGTCTTTTCATGAAACCCTCTCCCCAAGAATGACAGGCATTGAATTTGCTCTCTGGAAAATCTGTTGAGACAAGCTCCTTGGCATATATACATATTCCCTCAACACTGACTGGAATTTGTAAGTCATGCAGAGTGAGCACCCATTGAGCTATCTTATCATCTGTAGTTTGTCCATATGAAATGGGTTGTCCACACTTGGGCAAATGTCCATTCAAGTTCAGATCTGCAGAAAAGTCAATTTCCATCCAGGTATTCACAGTGGAGTTTGGGATCTTGAATTTTTCTGCTGTAGGTCTAATTCCCAGAAGTTCTGCATTGTTAACAATATCCTGCTTTTGCTTTAATGTATAATGTTTATAGTGACCACGTACAGAAATGGGTGGAGCACTCTTGGGTTCAAGATAATCAGACTCGTCATCTAGAGCAGCTTTCTTCGTAGGCGGTTCTTTTTGTGATGCATCCTCAGAATCATTAATTCGAGGTCGCTTCTGTGGACGGCCTACTGGCCTCTGGAGACAATTTTGGTAAGGGAGAGTCCCTCCATGAACTAGGCAGTGCCTCCTCACTTGTTGCATAATGTATGATAAACTTATTCATCGAAATTATTATAGTACTAACAATATTATGTTTCACAATGACAGCTATCCAGTATATAAACATAACACAACGTTTTTGCATACATATGTTGGTTATTGAAACCTCATGAAAAATGTTGTCAGTGATCTTTCAGAAGATGTTTTTCTTGAAAATAAAGGTAATTTATACAAAAAAGCAAACAACTTCATGAGAAAAAGCTCTTGTCAATTATTAGTGCACTAATAAAACGAGTATTTATCAATTAAAACAGAACCATTACCCCCTCCCCATTTTTCTTGATGACTTTTGGGATAACATCCCTCAGTTTTTAGCCCCTTGGTAGCTTGCAGCCAAGATAATGGTGCGGTCTATAATTTTGGACCCTGTTGTGTGCAAGTTATTGAGGGAGAGGTGGATTATATCATTGCTTCAGTCAATAAATTCATAAGTTTGTTTTATTTCCCATTTTTCAAGCTTTTTATACTAGAATGAATAAGTCAAACATTTAGGAACTTAGGATACTATAATGTGAATGTGGTGTGCTGTAAAATAGTATTTCTCTTTGTACTTTGCATTAATGGCCTGAAGCCTACAATACTGAATACATTTTGTGTTTTGTTCTCATCTACTCTTATCTCAGCCTCTGGTGTGTAGTACATGATTATATACATATATATATATATATATATATATATATATATATATATATATATATATATAGGAAGTCAATCAAGATGCAGGTCAGCCTATCAGCAGATGTTAATACTGACCTATGGTAACATATAACTAGGTTAAGTTGGTTAGATCAGGTGTCTAGCTGACAATAATATTGGCTGTTGCAGGACTCAAACCCAGGTTTAGGTCTAGGAAGTCATTGGTTTTGGTGTGCCATACAGGCACATACTAAAAGTCATTTCAAAACTGCACACTGTTAGGATATAGAGGCAACATGCCAATTCAAAAGGGGCACTGTACTGAAAAAACAGCTGGACATTCTAACAAAAGAAATTGTACAGATGGGACACAGATCAGAGGCCAGAAATTAGGAAGGGGCAAGCAGAGTTGATTGCAGGGTGCTGTTTACTTCAGGACCTGGTTAGCTAGAGCAATGAATAATTGTTCTCAAGTTGTTCACTTTGTAAATTTTTTAGTCTCAGTCTCAAAAGGTGAAAGTCATTCCATCATAAAATATGCAACACTTCCAGAAACAAATGCTACTCCAGATAGGGAAATTTGACTTATTATCAAAATTGGAGTATTGTGATTTGTCCAAAAAAGGAATTCAAGTCAGCTTTTAGATTTAAGAAGTAATGATTTAGAGAGAGCAGAAGAGTGTTACTGTAGTTGTACAGCTTTACTCAGTCCAAGGTTTAGTTAACATGTTTTGTTGTTAATTAGCACAAGCATAGCATATTTAAACTGTTGAATGTTTTTATTTGATATTAAGAGTCCTTTGCTCCTTTTGAAGACAAACTTCATTTTCCTAACATGTGCAAAATTCCATGTACATGTACTTGCAATTGGAAAAAGAACCTCAGTGGCCTAAAACATGTTTTAATTATTAGAAAATCAGTGGAGTTAACAAGACAGCAGTGTGTTTTACTTGATATCATGATCTTATCAACATTTCTTGTTTTGATTATTGATCAGTCAAATATCAGCTCAGTTTTCATCTGTATGGCCTTATCATTGTTTTCATTCTGGTAATAATCATTGATAATCTCACAGTTCTTCATAATGTATTAAGCTCCTTTGTAGTACTTTTCATTGGAGCCAAAAATATGGTCTGCCTTGTAAAAGTGTCATTCTTACACTGAGGGATGTTCCAACAAGGTTGTGTCACTGCCACCTTATACTAAGGGGCATTCCAACAAGGCTGTGTCAAAACAGCCTTATATTGGGGGGGGGGGTAAACAAGACTTTGTCTCTGCCACCTTATTCTGAGGGAGGTTCCAACAAGGTTGTGTCAGTGTAACCTTATACAGAGAGATGTTCTAACAAGGTTGTGTCAAGGCCACTTTGTACTGAGCAATGTTCCAAGAAGACTCAGTATCACCTTATACTGAGGGACGTTTCAATAAGGTTATGTCAAGGCCACCTTATACGGAGAGATGTATCAACACGACTTTGTCAAGGCTATCATATACATAGTGATGTTTCAACAAGGCTATCATGGGCACCTTATACAGAGTGATCTTCCAACAAGTTTGTGTTACAGGCACCTTATACTGAGAAATGTTCAGACAAGACTAGGTCATTGTCACCTTACACTGAAATGTCCTAACAAGGCTGTATCAAAGCAACCTTATACTGTGGGATGTTCCAACAAGGCTGTGTCAAGGCAACCTTATTCTGAGGGATGTTCCAACAAGGCTGTCAAGGCAATCTTATTCTGAGGGATGTTCCAACAAGGCTGTGTCAAGGCAATCTTATTCTGAGGGATGTTCCAACAAGGCTGTCAAGGCAACCTTATTTTGAGGAATGGTCGAATATAGCTGTCAAGTGCATAAAAACTTGAAGATATTTAATGTTGGTTAAGAATTAAAATTAGGTGAAATATATTAGGTAGCAGTAATAAAATAAAATTTAATCAGTTAAGTTAGATTCATGATGATACCTGCATTATAAGTGTGTGTGTGTGTGTGTGTGTGTATGTGTTTGTAAAAGCGGCGAAACGGGGACATCAGTGTGAATACACACCAACAGACCGGGGACACACCTTGAAACGGGGACATCCCTGTTTTGTAATGTTGGCTTAAATGGAATGTCAAGGCCTTATTTAATGATACAAACCTTGAAATTAGCATATCTGAGGATGTCCCCGTTTTGTTGGTATTGTTTCACATCATGCTATACACAACAATACACACATCTCACTCGACTCAAAACCTCGTGTGTATCAGTCGGAAAACTGCGTCCCCATTTACGCGGTAAAAATTCACACTGTTTTGCTGTCGGTTTGCGCACTTTACTTCCGAATTACTCACCGAAGATGGCATCAGTAAGAGCTAACAGAATTTAAATCATTTATGTAAACATAGACAAATATATGTGATATATTTTCTATTTTAACACAGAGAGCATATCGACATACACGTTTATTAATGGGTAGTCCAGTGTTCATAACTCTGAGCCATGCACATTTGGATAAGAAATACACTGGAAAATATCAACATAGATTTTAGTTCATACAAATGTGGTTAGAAGAATAATAACGAACAGTCTACATGGTAACCAAAACATAATCCCATTTCCTTCCTCCAATGAACCGCATTAGAGTTAAATCTGACAAGTTAAGCTTGAACCAGTAGGAAATAAAAATAACATGTGTAAGTACTTGTACATGGCACCAGCCATGATGCTGAAAATACAAGTTTTCATACTCATATTTAGTGTTTCTCGATTTATCATAAATGTGCATGCTGGCTGAAGTATAAATAATTTGAAACAAAACTATCAGATAAATTTTGTTTGACTCAGAGGTAAATTATAAGATATTTCTCATTCTTTCCTCGTTTAGTCAATACCTTTTTATATATACTCTCTCTCTCTCTCTCTCTGCTTTGTTACTTCTGTCTGCCGTTCTTCGTTCTTACTAGCTTCATTTCTTTCTGGCCATAAATCCCTTGTTTTCCACTATTTCTAAGGACCCAATGATAACAGTCGTCAATTTTTCTCTAATCAATCAATGACCACAAATACGCAACATTAAATTCACAACTGATTTCACTAAGTGAAAGGCAGAACATTAATACTGTTACATGCAAGAGGTCTCTTTAGTGAACAAATGAAACAAACTATAAAAATTTCCCTCTAATTAATGCATGACCACCAATATGACAACCACACATTTACATCACAACTTCACAGTTGCCTGCCTACCTCACAAATGCATTGTTTCTCCTTAATACGTTTCCGTAACATAGCGCAGGTACGTAACTACCATAAAATACAAATCACAACTCAAACACCAAATACTGGGAACTATTTTTCCTATGCTACCTTAAGTCAGCCAAATCATGATTTTAAGCCTCATTTCCCTTGTAACTCAACACCATATTTACCATCATAGTAAGAATAAAAGGCATCTCCAGATAACGGGACAGTCCCATCTCAATCATTCCATTGTACGATTTATCAGTCTCTGTCATGAATACTGCACATGGAGTCACACAATCAATCCACAAAATTAGATTTTAAAAGGGACTATTTGGCTCCAGGGACACTTAAGCGGCTCTGACCTGAGCTCACTAAAACTAAACCTTGCCATCATACAAAATAAATTTTTGGTTTGTTTCATATCGAAGAGATCTTATCATGCATTGGCTTATTAATGAAGGGGATTGCACTAAAGTGGCAAATTTTTGTACACCAAAGTTAAAAATGTGTTATTTTGTGGGACATTTTAAATTCTAAACCGTAGTCTTGCCAATAAAATTATTTTAACTGAAGACTGGCATGCAGATCTTTGATTATTTCATTTTAGAAAAAGGAACACATTCTCTGTATTTTCACACAACTCTCACAATTTAACTTCTTCAAACTCCTGGACGTACAGTTTTACTTATATATATATATATATACAACAAACATTATATAAAAATTCAACGTGATAATTTTAATTTAGTTTGTTAATATGGATGGGAACTATGTGCATGAGGTGAGATTACTGCAGAATTTAGATTGAATTGATTTCTATTTAGAATCAAAATACATACTTATTGAATGTTCCCTATTTGATTGTATAATTTCTAACACTGTATATGTGTGTGTCCCAGTTCTGATGGTAAAGATTCTCATACAGTGTTTCTCGGAAATTAACCACAAATCAAATAGAAATGATATGTATATATCAGATGCATAGTAAAATAGATTTTTATTGCTCATAATTTGTTAAACTAAAAGTGTCCCCGTTTTGATGGTAAAAATCATATGTCCCCATTTTGTAGGTTTTACAAGTGTGTGTGTGTGTGTGTGTGTGTGTGTGTGTGTGTTAGATTTTTAACATAGCTTTAACCATTTTTCAGTCATATCGCTGCAGTGTGACAGTTTATAGTGATGTTTAGCACTGTGGCATCATGCTGCAGACATGTGACATGATGTCCCACCCAGTCACATTATCCTGACACAAGGTTGACCAGTCCTAACACTAACCTCTTAATGCTGAGCGCCAAGCAAGGCAGCTGTTAGTACCATTTCTGTAAGTCTTTGGTATGACTCGGCCAGGGTTTGAACCCGCAACCTCTCACATCCGAGGCGGACGCTCTACCACTAGGCCACCGGAGCATTATGAGAGGCAGTGGTATAATGAGTGGCTTTATAAAGAGGGATCAGTGTAATATGTAATATAGCATGGGATTTTTTCTCACTTAAACTTAACAAAACAGTGTTCATGTTTCCAGAAGTGTAATTTTAAAGTATTTGTATAATGAAATAGTCAAGCTGTAACGGTTTGTTTCATTTCACTCCTTCATGTTTAAAGCTGCATTTCCTTACAAAATGTTATAAATTGAGATGATGGCATGGGATAATTTTGTGACTTACCCAGTGCACAATAGTGAAAACTACTTTCAGAATTGCAAACCATAGTCTTTAAAAATGGGGAATCTGACTAAGGCAGGTTTTGGGAGGTGTAGCAGACAAGATAAAATATACATAAACTAGGGTGATTTCCAGCACTTTGTTCATCATGCATGTATATCATGACCGATCACAGGATGTAAACTAACCGTTGAGAAAATTGGTGGGGCAATTGCATCTGTATGCAGGGCATATGACCATAAAACTTGTAGTACACCCAATCAGAATCCAAGTCAATCATGTAAACATGATTGTTGTTTTCAGAACCTCCAAATAACTACATCAAGCTTTCCCCCAAACTAAACAAGCTGAACTGTATGATTTGGGTGTAGTTTGTCAGCAAGAGAATCATGCACATACTTCTGAACTACAAATAACACACTTGTCAGATTGATTTAAAATGTATTATGGAAATGAGTGCATTTAATTTGTAGGTACCAAGCACATATCTTTAGGATTCCATGTTTTGTTAAACTTTACTCTTTAGATACTCAATTATAGAAGAGTCGAGTACTTGACAGAATTGAAACTGCTGCAATACTTTGTTTTAAATGTATAGCTTTATTTTACATCTGACTTTTTTGTGTGTGTTTGCTATTTCAGGAAAGAATTTTAAAGTTTAATCTGGTAGTGATATACAGTTCTCCCTCATTAGAATATGGCTGTTGTGGTCCATAACAGCCAGTTGTGTTCCAAACTGGTATAGCAAGAATGATTGAAAATTTGATGATTCCATGTATATGTGTTGTGATGGTTGAATAAACAATTGCCAGACCAATGTGTAACAATAATGCAGTAGCTGGGGTTCATAACTGCATACTGTGTTATGTACTCAACCACAGTATAATGAGACTTATTGAAAAATTGATGATTGTGTGTGTAAACAGAATAACAGTATAATTTATAGTAATCATTTTAGATAATCAATTCACAGTATCTTTTTTTTTTTTTTTGTGTTGTAAATATGAAACAAATGCATAATACTTAGATTCTTGTTGTTCTTCAATTTATTGTCATTTGGTAAACCAATTCAAAAACAACGATTTGATTTTAATCCCATGATCCAGAGTGATACCATGATATATATGGAATTGTGGTATAATGAAGGTTATACCATGTTATATCTAGAATGGTGGTATTATGAAGGTTATACCATGTTATATCTAGAATGGTGGTATTATGAAGGGTGTTATTTAACTTTACACAGTTACCAGCAAGAGAAAATTAAATCATTTGTAATGATTACCAGAATGAGGGGGAGGCTTCTGTTGTCACTTTTAAAGCAAGAGACCTCTCTTCATTCGCTATTGATTCACTGATCAATTGTGAATTTATTTACAGATATACAGATTGATTTGTCAGTTGATTTAACTGATCTTTCACATTTGACAGGTTTACCACAATTTTCATGATGAAGTTGATGAGTATCGGCAGCATTGGTGGTGTTGCAATGGTCCCTGTCAGAAACGTCCACCGTTCTTTGGCTATGTAAGGCGAGCAATGAACAGGGCACCATCTAGCAGAGATATCTGGTGGAAGGATCATGAGAGAAGTTGTCAAGGAACATTCATCAAAATTAAAGAGCCAGAAAACTATGGGAAGAAAAAAGGAGAGAAGAAAGAAGAAAAGGACCAAGACTCCAAACCAGGCAAAGGTTATTGTCTTTCATAGCTTTGAACTTTTACACCAGTATTATGTCCAAGAAGGAGTTTAAATAGTTTGCAACATAAACAATGAGGTGTGCATACAAGCTTTTGTGTCAACAGAATATAAAATTTTCAATGAACATGTCAATAGAAATATAGAGGAATAGAAATACAAGGTATAAATGAAGGTCATTTTATTAATTAAGACTGACTTCTGTGTTATCGCGTAATAAATACATAAAATAAAAATTAAATAATCCAGTTTTAATGAACATTAAATTGTTGCTAATTAAGGGAGAAAACGTATTTTCTTTTAAAATAATATACTGAATGTACTTGCCTATTAAGTTAAGTCCCACTGCAAACAACATTGACCAGGCTGTGCTGTTGTATAATGCACTGGCAGATCAGAGTTGGTGTTGTTTTTTTCTACTTATATGCAGGTATGTATGGTGCTGTAATCTACATAATAATTGAGACAGATTACTGATGAGAAATTTGCAAAAGAAATTTGCTGATTATGATGAAATAATAAACTTAATTAAAAAAATGAAGAGGCTAAAATATGAATTTCCATATCATACTTTTTACTAGTATGGTAGGTGTGGAGATATTTTTCATGATTTACATGATATATCTATTAGATATGGGAATGTGGTTCTTCAAAAATTTTAATTTTTTTAGTTCTCCATAAAAGTTAATTTATTTGCTGAAATTTGAGACATTTTGTTGTGCCTGGCATCCAGCATCCATCTGTCCTTATAGGAAGTTTGCTGTCACTTCCCTTCCTAAACTACTGAGGATTGCCATATAACTTTACAAATACAGTCATCAGAGGGTGTAGTTGTTCCTAAATGAATATGGTTCCCTTCTTACATCCAACATGGGTGGTTGTAGTGATGTGGGATTTTCAGAGAAAGACCACTTATGACGTCTGCTTCATTCTAAATGAAAATGGTATCAATCTGACTTCCATCATGGCTGGTCATAGCAGCGATCTTGAAAATCTTGTAATTGATATTTCTCTTGAATGGATGGTCACATTGATATGTGGTTTTCACAAAAAAATACATGTAGTTGGTCCTACTTTATTGACCTTGGAGTCAAATCAAAAGTCATTGCTTGCATTTTGGCACTTTGTTATAGCCCCACTCTACAAAATTGGGAGAGCCCGATAGTAATGACATCATCTGTCTGGACATCAATAATTTTATATCCACAAGTTTATTTTACTTGGAATTTTTTTTATTTTATCCAAATTTGGTATTCACTTTTTTCTGATGAGACCTAAAAGGAGTTTGATTTCAAGCCTTCTCTATTATATATTTAGAGGAGTTATGGCCCCTATTTGCTTATTTCCCCTAACTTTTGTTTCCAGTTTAACTTTCCCAAGGATTGTTGGACTTTGGAATCCAATGCTATACAGATTCCATATGTCATTTATGGGGGTTATGCCCCCTACAAGTCTGCCCTCTGCCCTCCTGGCTTTAGTTTCTGCAGCATAACTTTACCAAGGTTTGTTGGATTTCAGCCAATTTTGCAGATTTATATTGATGAGGCTTTGAATGAGTTTGATTTCATTGTCCATAATGTCACCTAAAGGAGTTATGCCCACTAGTTGCGAATTGTCATGACTTTGTTTTTTGGCAGAATTACTTTACCAGGCATTGTTCAGTTTTAAATAAATTTGGCATGCACCTTTATACTTAAAAGACCTTTCCAGCATTCTGTATATTTTATTTAGAAAACTTATATCTCCTGAATTACCATTTTGTTTAAGGCCTTGCTGAACACATAATGATTGGGGCCATTTGCAATGCATCCATTACTATTAGCTCTGATTGCACCAGCAAACATGGTAACTTAAACAAATTTTAATTTTAACCAGACCTTGTATTTGTACAATGAACAAGTTAACAGTCAGTACTCTGACAATGATTTTAAGGTTTAAGATTTTGTCTCAGGCTATTGGCTGTGCAGGCTTTTGAGCATGATAACACAAACAAGTATGAATGGATTCTTATGAAATCCAGTTTGCAGACATATCTGAAGAGTACTTTTCTTCCCCAAAATATTAATTATAGATTTGTCCAAACTTAGCCAGTAGGTAGATCTTGACATTGTCAAAGACAGGTTGAGTGTTTTTGTTTCCATGATATTGGGTTCAAAGTCAGAACCATGATACAGATGGTTATACTCTACTTACAGGTATCTTGTGAACGTGTTAACTCAAACATATAAGAAAATATTTTTTGTTATCAGATTTTGTATCCTGGAGTTCCACAAGAATACCTCAGATGGTTACAGTACTCAGTACTAATGAAGAATAAAAGTACAGAAGAAATTTACTTATTGTGGATTCCTGGAAATTCTTTTTATCCAGTGGACCATCAGTTTCTCCAAGTGACACTTTTTTGTCAATGTAGAGTGAGAATAAACAGCATTCTGTTATGATTCAGACATGTTATTAAAAATTAAATATATATCACAAGGTTGGAAAATTGTAAGAATGATCCTTTTATCTGGAACTGTGATTTTCATGAAAATTCACCAAACATTTTCTTCATATTCCACATAAACTTCTGGGAAAATCACATAAGTTTTTCTTGCCCAAAAAATGCTCAGCTTATCCCAGGGTGAAGGTCAATGTAATGTTCAGTTTAACCAAGGCTGCTTGACTGCATGTCAATGTAAGTTTTTCCTCTGCATTTGATTTAATGAAAGTGATGTATAACCAGACTTTTGTGCAAGCATGGACACATGAATAGTCACTAAGTTAACATAAATTTTATTGTTAGATTTTCATGATTAGTCCCTTGTATAATTTTAAACAAATATTGAAAACGTAAAACTATGTTGCTATCAGAAATGATAATCCGAGGCATACATGTAGGTAGGTAGGTATGTATGTATGTATGTATCACAGCTCTTTTTCCATCATTTTCTTCTTGTTTGCATGCTGCACTGAAATTTCTTTCAGTGAAAAACATGCTGTACATTTGAGCATTCAATTATTTTGTTGCTTTTTTGTTGTTTTCACTTGTTTTATCTTCTATTTCAGGTATTTCTGCAAAGAATGGAGACATTAGAACATTCATAGGAAACGGTAACATTCTTGGAGGAAACAAAGTAGCAACCGCTTCTACCACCGGTAGCAGTAGTCTCAAGGGAAACAATTCCTCCATATATGTGAAACCAGCAGCAAAGTTAACTAAACCAGTTACCTCCCATGGATCACTAAGTGGGTCTAATTCAATGCCTGAAGTTTCTAGATCAGGGCAACATACTGTGGACAAAGGACAAGAAAATTCCACTCATATCATAAGCTTTCAAGAAAGGAAATTCAAATTTGAAGATGATTATTTAACATCAGATTCTGACGATGAGTTGCTCTTCAATTTTGTTGAATCTGTTGAACATAATTTAGAAGAAAATAAAAGAAATCAGGAAGGAGAAAAGGAAAAACAGAGTATAGATAATTCTAAGGTGTTTGGAAGAGATGATTTAAAATATTCAGGAACATTTAAAAGAGTTGATAATATTTCAGCTCAAAAAAGTAATGAACAAAAGTCAGGTGATTCTGATAACTCCAATTCACATATCATATTACCAGGCAAAGATCAGATCCTTAAACATAACTTAAGTGAAAGTCATGATGATAATGATGATGTGAAAGCTACATTACGGCGGGTATGGGGTGAAAAGAACTTTAATATTTCAAATAGTGATAAATCTAAAGTTAAGAATCTTAAAAAGCTTCAAAACCTTGCTCATTTGCAAGATAATCCAAAAAAGAGGACAGCAACTCCATTTGAAGAAGTTACTGGCCCTGTGAAAAAGAAATTGAAGATCTCAACCTTGGATAGTCATAAAAACAAGGAAGACTCTTCGTCTGATGAAGAAATGGGTAAAATATTTGAAAAGATTAGAGAGAAACAAGAGAAAAGAAAGCAAAGGATGAAAGCTGATATTGAATCTCAAGCAGAGACTTCTAATGAACTGGACAGTAACAGTTTCAAGAAAAAGGAGTTGAAATTTAGAACAGTGAGTAACAAGGAACAGACAACTCAGTCTGTGACAAATTTAGGTGACGTGAAAGACACATCCCTTTTAGTTTCACATTCGGATAATTCCGAGTCATCACAGTTTAATGTTAAGTCAAGCAGTTTGATACAGACATCCTTGTCTGATTTTTATTCAGACAGTCTCAGACAATTGTCCCAGCCCAGTGCTAGTATAAACAGTGTGAGGCAGGAATCTCACTCCGTCTCAGATTCAGATAGATTAGCAACTTGTCCTGTGTGTAACAAGTCTGTGTTGATGAATCAGATCAATGAACATTTGGATAGCTGCTTAACTTGAAATGAATATTTATTAGTCAAAGTTAAACATGCTAACAAGGTTCATACTAGGAGGTGAAAAAAGCAAGTAGAACTGCAGTTTTTTGCTGACAAGTCATCTTTTAAAGCATGTAAGTGATTTTCACTTCGCCTGCTGATTTGAGATGAAACCCAGCAAAACATGGCTTTTGAGTCTTTCCCTCTTACTCCCTGTCAGTTTCTCAATTGATGGAAGACCCTGGATTCCTAAATCATCATATCAAGTATTTTTATTGCTGACTGAACATCGCTATTGGTCCTTTTATGCAGTACAGTGAGGATTGGAACCCATGTGGCTCAGAGATCGGTCATCTGTACTAGTAAACAAGATCGGGCAATTTAGCCAATTACATAATCATCCCCTGACTTGCATGGGTTGTTTTATGTGGCAAGATGACTTGATGAGACAGGATTGCTCTGAGTAGATTTACACTGAACTAATTTGAGAAAAGAAAATTGCAATCAAAATTGGTGAATAATTCTAGATTAATCACTAATTTTATTGTCAAAAATGGTCGTTAGTACCTGGATTTTTAAATCAACATCATGAAATTCTCAACTTTTAATAAGAAGTCATTTTTGGGGGTTAAAGTTTCTTTCTGAAAACCCTGTTTGGGATACTGTATGTAACAATATTTGACAAAATTTCAATCAGTGGAAATGTTACTGATGCCTATCTTCAAGTGAAATTCATGTTTCTTTTATTTGGTTTAAGTGTAATCATCATAAATGCAATATGCCTTCTTGTATTCAAACATAAAAAATGTCAATCTACCATCACAGCTATGTCTGTGAATATTTCTTTGAGAACCTAATTAAAGGATGAATATGTTTTGATCTCTGACTTGCAGAGGTATTTGTTGAATTGTTACACTTGATTAAAAGTAAACCTGTTTTGTATTGTCATGTTAATTACATCATTTGTATCAAATCAAATAAAAAGGCAGCACTAAAAGAAAAGATAAAAGGCATGAAAATCCTACCTGCTGAGAGCTAGTCAGGTCAACTCACTTCAGTTGATCATTCTAACATTGTTATAAATATTATCTAAGTAATATAATTAAACTATTTCATTCATAAATGTGATCTAAGATAACACGGCCACCACAAATTGAGAACTTTGTAAATATAAAGCTTTGTTTCTCAGATATGGTTCATTATGGGGAAGTGAGTTCCTGAGTTTGTACTGGACATAAAATTCCTGAATCAGCACTCAGATATTTCATCAAAAATAAGAAGTTTCACTATTGAAACGAAATCATGATATCAATATTTTACTAACAGAACAAAGAAACAAAAATTGAGCTTATATGTTGACTAGTCTTTTAAATAAAAAAATCATGTGAAGTCTGGGATTATGAATATTCATAAGTAAGAAAAAAAGTACAAGACAAGCTGTGTAAATGGTTACCTTCCATTATATGCCTTCATAAGATGATGTTCACTTTGATCTAACAGGTATTTGTATTACCAGTTTCTGTTTACTCTGTTTTTATTATGCTGTTTTACGTGTATTATGGGCATGTATCCTGAAATAGTGCATCACTTTGTTGTAATGTTGCAGCCATATGCGGGGGCCCCGAGTGGCCGAGTGGTCTAAAGCGCTGACCGTTACGGATCACTGCCATCTCACCTCTGTCTGCGTGGGTTCGAGTCCAGACTCGGCTAACGTGAGTACGTGAGAAAGCCTGCCAGTAGCTTCTCGTGGGTCGGTGGTTCTTCCCGGGGTTTTCCAGGGTTCTTCCTCCACCATTAATACTGGCCGCCATGTATAGCCTATCTTGTGCTGAAAAATGGCGTTAAACCCTATAACAACAACAACAACAACAGCAGCCATATGCAGCATGTTCTGAATAAAAATGGAGCTGATCTAACCTCCAACAAGATAAACTCATCTAAACAATCTTATCACTGCTTCATTTGAAGGAATCTTGGCATTGACATTGATTTTTCACCAAAACACCTCTTGCATTATGTAATTAGTTCTGAATGAAAATGGTGTGGATCTGACCAGTAGCATATCTGCCCTTTTGTAAACATGTCTGAAACCATACCTACTTAATCTTGGGGTTAAGTCACTTACCACACCTTACATTGTTATGCTTTACTGGGCCCATGACCACAGTGACATGTACATATACATGTGAATTTTGACCAGACTGTTTATTTTCTTGTTTTTCTGTTATCAAGTTCATAGTCCACCATCTGACACAGATTAAAGGTCAAAGGTTTTGACTAGTGGGTTTGTTTTTCTTTTTTAATTTAAATTATATCTGCATTGGCTTTTGAACATGACAATATAAAGAAATATGAATTTATTTTTATCCAGTCCAGAACCTTGAATGATGCCAGTTCAATAATTTGGGATTTTTTTTAAAAGAATATTATTTATTCATTAAACCAAACTGAACAAGTTGATATATCTAGACGATATCCAAGAAGAGTTCAATTGTTTTTTATCCATGATGTGCGGGGTCAAGATCAAATGCTATGAGAAAGATTTTTGATATACATTTATCATGTGAACATGTTGATTTGGACATGTAAGAAAATATTTTTATTTACCAGATTTGATATGTTGGAATTTCTCAAAACTTTTCTGTTCTTTAAAGGAGGGATGGAATGGACTTCCTGTGAATTCGTTCAAATTCCTTTGGGCCAGTAGATCCATTTTGGGGACTTGTTTAAGTGGTAATAATATGCTAAGTATACATTGTAAGATTCCAAGACAGTCATGATCTTCTAGACACATTTTAACAGCCTTTTCCCTCCCATAATGCATGCTGGAACCAAGACACATGTTGTTACAGGTAGTAATGGATATTTTCTGTATGGGTTTTGAGGCATCCAAGGGTGTTATATAGAATTTTTATAGTTAGCAATAGCAAATGATGGACAAAGTGATTTACACTATGCAACTTTAGTTTCCTGTTGTTTTTTTCCCTCAAACCTAAAATGTCTTGCCTGTGGGTAGAAGCAGAACCTATTGATGGTGGAACAAATAGGTCCAAGATAAAGGTCATGAGATGAAATTTTCCTTTCTTCATGACAAGTCAAGTTTTCTAGAAGGTTTATTTTGGCATGGTTTTCATCAAACTTAATAGACTTCACTTGGCATGGGTAGCTTTCTATTCATCCAGAGGCTGAGAGGTGAAAGGTCATGTTCACTGGAGCCAATCTTGTAATTTGGGGATGGAGGTTGTCAGCTCAATAAGTCAATTATCGTTGAGTTTCATATATAATTTTCAGTGGCATCTTGCTTTAGTTGATTCTCATAGGTCAAAGGTAAAGGAATGGGAGCAAAAATTGTCATTTTGGTTCCACTTGATAAATCCACTTTCCTGGAGTTTCCTCACACTCAGTTTTACCAACCTCATAGTTGCAAAACACTTAAGAAAGGACAGCTCCCTATTAAGTCTGCAATCAATGGATCCAAGGTCATAGTCACCGGGTGTGAAATTACCTTCATGACTTCAACATTATAACTAAAATTACATGGATCCAATATTTATAATGCCTGCCATAAGGTGGAACCTATCATATTATGATGTTATCCTTCTGTCTGTTACCTATATGGTTTTCACACAATAACTTTAGCTGTTATCCATCTATAGGTACCAAACTCTTGATGGCTTGTACCTGGGGCAAGAAAAGAAACCCTATAAATTTCAGGCTTAAAAGCACAAAGGTGAAGGTCAATGTGATTTAAAGAAGGAAATTATTTTTACACAATAGCTTGAATTGTCGACCATCAGCAATTTACAGACACTATTGATTGCTCTTCATATAAGGAATAATACTACCGATTTCAGGGTCAAAAGTTCAAAGGATGGTGTTACTGTGAAAGAAAGAAAACTGGTTTCTGCAGTAACTCTAGTTCTCCAAAATTTTTAGTTGCTAAACTTTGTCAATGCTTGTACTTAGGCAAGGAAGAACCCTGTCAGTTTTAGGCTTGAAAGGTCAAAGGTCAAGATCACTACAGTTGAATGTAGCAAAATGGTTTCTGCACCATAACATTTGTTCTCCATCATTTATGGTTACCAAACCTGGTTTCACTTTTATCATGGTACTTGGGGTAAAGAAGCAGACTGTTGGCTTAGGGTCAAAAGGCTGAAGGTCAAGGTCACTGTCTGGAAAAAAAACAAAATAGATCACAGACCTGGAAGAATGGCTTGAACATAGGGTAAGTGTATTCATTTTGGGGTCAAAGGTCAGGAGTAGTCTGAGTAAAAGTAGAAAAATGGTTTGTCACGAACTTTGCGATACTTATTTAAATACTTAAGATAGGGAAGGCTGAACGTTTGGGACAGGCGATAATCACTAATAGAATGAAGACAAAAAGTGGAAAATACACAAATAATATTACATTTATTGACATTTAACACTAATAATGCACACACTTTATATTCACCCTAACATTACTTCTCGTGTTGACAAAATGTTAAATGAAATATGATAATAGATACTGATTCAAGTCCTCTAATTCAGCTCTATTTTAATTGTACAGTTGTGACATTACATTACATTAGGATCTCACCAAAGTCAGTTTTTCCACTTGTATTCTGATCTGAATTTCTCTCCACAGTTTGGTTCCATGAGTTTTTCATCAGTAAGTCACAAAATAACATCTAAACGTTCTCGCAATTGAACACTATTCACTGTTCCAGAATTCAACACTATATCTTCACTTTCCTGCTCATACTTTGAATCTTCCCTCCACCGGCCGAAATACTCAGTGAGGCCCATATGGAGCAGTGCACACCCAGACTTCCATCTCTATCTTGCCAGCTTTATATTCACAAAACACTTCAATGTACGTATGACTCCTTGGTTTCCATGCAACATAGGTATCTTGCAGGAACATGTTTTTCTTTAAAATTGTAACATCACTATAGCTCAGTGAGTATAACCTAGGGGTGCAATAATATATCAGTATATATCAGTGTGGCTTATTGTTCTGGCAATTCATACAGCAATACAGTTTTCTGTACCATGATTTTTTCAAGGTCTTGGTTTTATCCAACAAATCTCAGTATACTGCACAATTTTTACAATTTAATTCAAAAACCATATTTTCTTTTTTTTTCTAGATGTACACTTAGTCCAAGATTGCAAGAGACTGCAAAATGAGATACACAGTACAATTATTTAGGCAAAGTTTACTTGGGTGATAGAAAGTCAAGACCAGGGATATTTTTCCAGTTGTAAACTAGGGATATTTTTTCAGTTGTAAATAATAATTTTTAAACTTCATTTTGCCTCAGATATTCATGTCCATTCATACTGATACTGAATGAACAGTACTCAAGAGTCCTTGTTTGAAAATATATCAATTCCACTAAAATGATTTATTTGTGTATCCAATGCTTAGAATGTGCGAACAAAGCATGCAACATCTGCTGTTATTATTGACATTTTAGCTTCAAAGAATAAAATGAGAGCAAAACAAACAGCGGCCACATCTGATATTTTCTGTGTGAAATAAATGGTCAGATCAAAGTGCTTATGTTACCTTAACTTCCATTTCTTGTCTCCAAATATCATTTTTTAAGTTGGTTGACAGGCATGAAGACCTGAATTTTAATTTT
This sequence comes from Megalonaias nervosa, assembly GCA_016617855.1. Taxonomy (NCBI): domain Eukaryota; kingdom Metazoa; phylum Mollusca; class Bivalvia; order Unionida; family Unionidae; genus Megalonaias; species Megalonaias nervosa. The sequence continues at coordinate 92,221 of JAECUM010093179.1, forward strand.
CAGACATTTTTTTCTTCAATAAATTGGATTTGAAATTATTCCCAACAACAAAAAGCAAAAAGTATAGTGTTTGAATTTTAAAACACAGATTAGAAATGGCACTGAGATTTTATTTCCTGATAATTTGACTGCTTTCAGGTATTTGTAGGCTTCTTTCATTTTTATGCTAATTGTATATGTTGGTTTGACCAGCATCTGAAGTCTTTCAAGGTAACATTACTTAGAGATGTTTCAAGTAGTGAATATTAGAGTGATTATTTTATTGTTTTCAATAACTGTTACTGATGCAATTCATATTGTAATATGGGTTTGGTATATCGCAATATATTGCAGTATGGTTTTGGGTGTATTGTTGCACCCCTACTTTAGAAGGTGTATACAGCTTATTTCAAAAGTTTACCAGTAACCCACAGAAAGCCAATGGACCAGACATGATTCTAGCATGGATCCAGAAATATGACAGAAGAGTGTGCACAATATTTGAGTCATATTTACTTAAAGTTCCTCTTAACAGGTTCAGTCCCTGATGTGTGGAAAACAGTTAATGTCATGACTATCTTCAAAAATGGAGAAAGATTCAAGGCCAGCAATTATCATCCCATCTCTGTTACATGCATCTGCTGCAAAATGCTTGAACATAGTCAACAACATGATGTGCCATCTGGATCATTTCAGCATCATAACAGACTGCCAACACTGTTTCCATGCCAGACTAAGCTAAAACTCTTAACCCTTATCAATGAGTTTGCCAAATCTTTAGACAGAGGAAAGCTGTATGGCTTTGCAGTCCTTGACTTTAGTAAGGCTTTGGATTGTGTCCCCCATGAAAGACTGGCATGGGTGGTAATGCTCTGAAATGGATCAGAGAATTTCTGACAGATTCCAGAGGGTTATCATAGATGAAACAATATGAGACCTAACACTGGTTGTTAATGGAGTACTTCTAGGGAGTGTTTGGGGTCACCATGAAGCTTCAGATCCAACACAAGGCTGTTTGCAGATGATTGTATAGTCTGCTGGGAAGTAAATGCCCCCAAGGACTGCAAGATCCTACAAGAAGACCTTAACAAACTGGCTATATGGAAAAGAACTTGGAATATGTCCTTCCACCCAGAAAAATGTAGCATACTTTGAGTTTACAGGAAGAAATCTCTGATCATGTCCAATAACACCCTTAATGGGTACAAGCTAGCCACTGTATATGCAACAAAAAGTATCTTGGGGTGGAATTCTTTAAAGACCTGTCTTGGATATGCCACATAAACAAGATGGTGAAATAAGAGAACAACATCCATGGTTTCCTGAGCTGCAACCTCACAATCAGCAACAAGGAAGTCAGCATATTTCTTGCTTGTGCGACCTGGCCTGAGGACTGATCAACCATGTGGAAACCACATAATAAAGACTTGTTAAACAAGATAGAGATGGTTGAGAGGAGGGCTGCTAGATACAACACAAACAGATATAGCAATTGTAGCAGTGTCAGTGCCATGCTCAGTCATCTTTTGTAGGAATTGCTTGAGTCCAGGCAAACCAAGGCCAAGATGACCATGTTATTCAAGTTAGCAAACAACCTGTATCTGACCCTACCATCTAGCTGAACAAGAAGTTTATAAAGAAAAGTCAGCATCGGCAAACTCTTAAGTTCAGCTTCTTTCTACGCACCATAAGGGAACAAATTACCAGCAACAGTTGTGCAAGCTCCTGACTTGGTATCTTACAAGTCGGAGTTTCAGCCATCACCTTCTAATGCAACCATCAGCTACAAACAGACCTTGTGATTCTCAGGGCTGTGCCAGTTAAACAACATTTATCTCTTTGCCACCGCTGTAGCCAAATTGGTCAGAGTATGAAGGGATGAAAACATAGATTGACACGCTTACACTTATTTCTACATTTCCTATTATTACTATTCTACCTGTCCTACTGCTACCTAATTTCCTATATTCTTGACCAAGACCCCTCCCCCTTTGCTTACTAGTAAAGTGTGACTGCAACAACGTAGAGATAGTTGTAATTTTAAGAAAAGAGCAAACATGGTGACATAAAAACTGACGTATATTAGTAATGCCACTACCACTGTTGTGGGTGTGTGTGTGTGAGAGAGAGAGAGAGAGAGAGAGAATATATACGTCCATGTTCTAAGCAATTAAAAGGAAGAGACAGACACAAACATTATGTAATGTATAGTTTTTATAAATATATAAGACATGTGCAACACTTGCTCAACCAACAATTTCCTGTAATTGTAGATCGTGGAGTGCATTGATTGTGGTGTGAAACCGTAATACTGGGTGTTCTGCAGTTACTTCCCTTAAAGTAATCTTCTTCGTGGAAAATTTCAAGGGAAACACCGACAGAAAATAAGAACGTTGCATTACTTTTACGAGACTGCAAAAATGTCAACGAAATGTCTTTGACCTCAAAAGCAGTGTTTGGTGGTTCAGTTGTATTTACAGTTTCAATTATTAGCTATGTACATTGGAAGCAGAATTATGATCGGCGGGTAATGATGATGTTTCGTCGATAAATGCTTTCCTATGCTCTCGACTCAAGGTTATTGGTACATATTAATAAAGTTTGATAAACCTGCAGTCTTTAAACATAAAAAGTCGTGAATGGCATTGAAATAAATGTGTTTACAAACCTATCTCATCTGCACAGTTCCTAATTTACCATTTACTTGATCATATACATGGCCGATAAAAAATCTCGCTAGGCTGTTATTGTAATTAGTCCTGCAATGTAAGACATCGACCCTGATATTTATGTTTTGATGGTTGATGTCTTACTTTGTAGGACTTTTATTATAATACGATCAAATATTTAGAGTTCTGTTTTGTTGCCATGGATATTAACTGCAGCAGATTTAAAACGTCAACCATACATTGATAAGTACATTGCACAGTATCTGCAAACATCATTTTTGTGTCAAATTAGTGAAAGGATATTAATGCAGAAAACACCACGATTCTTACTTCTCATCAATCACAGAATGAAAGCCATGTGTAAGTCAATTCTACATATGTCATTTTGAACTTAGTTTTTTTTTTGTTAGTTTTCTTTGTTTACATCGCAAAATACTACATGTAACAACCATCATTGGATGTTTTTAGTTGGTAATATAAAACATGTCATGTTTATGTAACCACCATCTAGGAAATAGGTTGGGGTTTCCTAAAAAGGTCATTGGATGTAGAAAGTTACTTGAAAAATTGGTCAAGAAATTATGGTAGTTGTGAGGTCTTTAGATTGTGGGATATGGTATGTGTAGTGCACAAGAGTTTAAGTGAATTCAGGTTTTGAAACAATAGCAAAATAAAACAATCCCAATGAGAATTTCCATGGTAAAAAAAAAAAAAGATAAATAATTTTTCTGCCTATCACTGAAATATGACATTAACAGGATATCATTCAGCAAGATTAGATCAGATCCAAGACAAAGCACAAAATTACATTGAATACAAAAACAAATGACAGAATGGTCTTATTTTCAGACATTACAGGCAATGGAAAAGAATAACCATACCATGACAGAATTCATCACATAGAAATTTTATATTTAAGGTGGCTGAGAACTAATTAATTTAATATTTGTTTTTACTTACCTTTATACCCAAATGGGAAGTTTAATTCCATATGTATCAATCTGTTGCATTGTATGCATTTAAATACTGCTTATAGCAGTACCTCACTGACGAGTCTTATTGACCATCTACCAGTTTAATGACTGTTAAAGTTGACTGCAAACGTGTTAAGACCATCCACCTTTAAGTTGCAGCTTGATGGTTCCTTTCTGCTATTGTCAGACATGTAAGAAAATAATAAACATTGGCAAAGAACAACTTGTTGATCAATTCTTTTTGGGTGGCTGCAAGAAATAAGTGTCATGCAAGTCTTTAGAATAGCACTGAATTTAGCATGGTCTTTGTCTTTCTTTGATTTTTTTTTATCTTTTACTCTTATTTCTATTCATATGGGATAAGGAGATAATATCATCCTTCTTCAGATCTAATTGATTCAGTTTTGTACCCATTTGAGGAATGTGTTTAGTAGGATGACTACCGGTATTTTGTTCTAAATTGTAATTGTTGTTTAGCACACCCAAGAACTCCTTTTTCCCATATGATATCAGAATCTCATGTCTGTTATATTTCCAGGTCGTGTTTCCTATAGAAAATTTCAGTAACATATCTAAAGAAGCTCAAAACATTTCAGGGCCTGAGGAACTCAGATATTTTCATTCTTTCCTTTTGCAATAAGTGGATAGGTGACATTTCATATTTACTGACATTACCTAGTCTATACTGTATTTGTAAGTATGAAGATTGCAAAAATTTTATTTAATGATACACTACATAAGATAAAATTATAGTTTTAAGAAAAAACACAAGGAGAAATTCTTAAACATTCTTCTCAGATATAAAAAAAACAAACAGCACTACAAATGTAATGTTCTGTCACATATTTCTTCCATTGAATTAGAAAATAATAACGAGCTTAATGGTAAGAGCTTTGCAACTTCATTAATGTGATATTTACATTCACAGTTTTTAACAATGTACCTCATTTTTAAATACGTTTACACCAGTACTATTGTCTTCAAATTTAATATATAATTTTGTTTAAAGATTTCAGTAGTAATTTAAGGTAGGTTTATGAATTGGAGAAAAATGTGGTATCTTGGTTAAAGTTCATTCAAAAAATTCTTAATGGTTCATGCATTCAAAAAATAGTCAAGACAGAGAGAAAAACAGTAAAGTCATTTTATAAAGGTTGAGCTGCTTAGAATTGTGATGGTGCTTCATAATTTGTCAATTAAGTCTGTCCCAGGTACAACTGATTTTAACATTTTAAATAATACAGCACAATTTTTAACAATATTTGTGCTCAAATCCATTTTTCTAGAAAATGAGAGAAGGTGTCTACCGTGATTTGGACAGACAACAGCAGAAAATGCAGAATTTACAAATGCTACAGGATCAAATAGCCCTAGCTGAGAAGTACCGGGATGTAGAGAGGATGGAAAAGATTAAAGGAGAGAAGGAGAAAGGCATAGCCTAAGTGAAAGCACATTAATTACTTGTAAGTTCAGGGCTGATCAAATATTTAGTTTCAGAAATTGACATGTCCCACCTGCCTTTTCACTTGTTCCATTTTTCGTTATCTTGGTATGATTCAGTAAGATGTATGCACTTCAATCCATTGAAAAAAAGAAAAATAATGTACAACATATTTGTTTCTTCAAAGGGCCTCATTTTGTAGTTTTTTTCATTGTTATGGTGTCTATGTTCACTTTTTCTTGTTCCATTATGGTAGCGACAGTAATTCTATAAGCAAGAATGAAAAGGAATTTACTGGAATTCAGATTTTCCCAAACTTCTTCTCCCAAAACTTTATTAATTGATGGAACAAAGTCTTTTGTCTAGAGTCTGTTCTTGTAATGAGCACCAAGTTAAACATAATTCTTCTCCCGGAATGCACAAAGCATTTCCATATCAGAAATTGGTTTTCCACATTGGGCTAGGATGTATGATTTGTTAAAGTCAGCTGTCATTTGTGTTCAATTCAGTTTTCATTTGGTTTTTAAATGGCCATTCCTAGTGCATTGTCCCAAGCTGTGGGTGATATTCTGCAACACACCTGTCACCTCCTGTGTGGAAATTTTCTCGTTTCTTACGAACATACATAAACCTGCTTAACCAATCACTGCAAGCAGAAGTAATTCGTTCTCAACATTGTGGTTCAACATGACCCTTCACGCTGCTTGAATGAACCAATTAAAATTTTTATTGCACAAAACAGTCACTTATCAGTCAATAAAACGGACTTCCATTGATGTGTAGGAGATTGTTACATTGTGTTGCTGATGTGTTTGTTTCTTGTTTATGTGTAATCTTAAAAAACTTGGAAATCTTGGCACAGGCAGCCAATTTGATGGAAGAGCATAGTAGATTATTACCCATGGCTTGCGACGATGTTCGTAACGGAATGTTAGCAACTCTGTCCTCAGGAATTTTCTAAACATTCTGGCTAGTGTCATGTACATACGGTGTTGCACAGGTTTTATGAGGTTGAGAACTATTGAGACTTGCTTGATTAAATCCTGAATTTATCAATTCCATAGACAGTTACTGCTTGAATATACAGTACATGCCAGTTTGGACTATTGTTTGCAATAACTGCAAAATATCTTTCTTTCAGAGTCAGTATGTTCAAGTCACAGAAAATTATCAACCCAGTGTGGCTGAAAATTTCTGTCTCTTAGTTTGTCATATTTGACATTTTTGGCTTCCTCCAAGTCTGGCTTATATTGCTTTGGAGAAATAGACTAAATTGGAGCCTTACATTTTTTCCCCTCCATTTTTCTGTGAATTTTCCTTCTCTAAATCTCCTCAAGACCTTCCTTTCAAAAATAATTAGTAAGCATTTTTTATTCAGATTGAAAGATAACCTCATTTGACAGCTAATTCCAAAGTGATCATAACATGTATTTTGGTGTTAAATGTATATATACTTCTTAATGAGCAGAATTTTTTTGGCTTCAAACACAGTATTGGACATGGAAGCTGATCTTCTGTATAATTAATGAAAAATTAAAGAATCATTACTGTTGATTTATCAGTGGATAAAAGAAACCTACATGTATGTTAGTAAAGTGCCTTTAATTAATTTAGTTGCATTGACTCACTGGATTGAAATCCGAATGAGATCTCAAGTATCTGGGTTGAGTAAGTGCAATATAACATGGTCATGTATACAATGATAATTAACCATGTCATAATTTTTTTTATCTGAATTGTTTTGATTGGCCAATGATTTGTTCACTTAGATGAGATGCAGTCAAGGATGCAACAGTTATTAATGACCACTTCTGGTATGCATGACCATGATATATGATATGAATGAATAAATGGAGAGAGGTAGATTGAAGTACTCGGTATGCCTGGAGAACATGAATGGCCAGATAAAAGATGGATAAAGTGATTAAAAAATGAAAATTATTTCTTGCCTGACTTGTTTTAAAATGGGAATAAAGTGCCCTTATCCCAGATTATCACTTGGAAAATTTAATTTGGCCATTGCAGAAAATAGTCCAGGACATCAGACTATGGAATTTGAGCAGCCTCAAAGTTTATTCTGTTAATTATGACTTTATTGTAAGGCAAATGCCAGCAAATTTGATAGTTCTGTTTTAGTGTTTGATACAAATTAACTCCACTTTGATCTGGTAAGATGCCATTGCTGCTAACATATCTTGAATAAGTATTCCTTCTCAGTTACAATCTTTTTTAAATCATCTGGGGTCCAGTTGAGATATCTGAAAAAACAGAGACAATCTTTTCCTGTTTTAGAAATCTTTTCATCTTGAAAAATTGTAAGAAATCTGTTGAAAAACTTATTGTTAATAAATTTATTTCCACACATTGAGAAACAAAAGTTTCATGTCAAAACAATTATCAATTTAGCGTTACATAATTGCATTTATAGTGAATTATGGTTCATTTTAACTGTCTTATGTTTCTTTATTTTAAAATAATATTTTTAAATCTCTTAAAAATGGTGTTCTTCAGATTGTTAAATGCTTATATGTTTCATGTTTATATATCTTGACTGGATTGTTTTTTGTGATTTTCGGGGGCTAATAATAAGTACCATTTCTAATGAAAAATTTTTGATAAGCACCACTTATGGTATGCATGACCATGATATATGATAAGCAATATACTGTGGGGGAAAAAAGTTTCCAATTTTTATATTTGTTCTCAAATTATGGACCCTTGTCCCATTCTCAAAATTGTAAGAATTTAAGTGATAATATAACCATAATTAACTGATCTGTGATATTTGTTCTGGAATTCATAGTTTTTCCCAGCTCCGTTCAGAATGAAGTAATTAGTGAAGATTTTATTTTTGATATTTTTTTCTTCTCTCCTCTCTCTTTCTTCAGGTGGATTTGGCAGCTAAATACAGATTTCTTAGGTTCTGTGGTGGATGAACATGGAAGAAAAGACATTACACCTTGAAAAGGACAAAAACCTTTCACCAAAGTAAAGTCCTTACATCATTTGTAAAGACCTTCATTTTTCCATTGGTCTGCAGTTTTGAGATCATAAGAACTTATGGGATAATGAATTGTCTTTTGCCCATTGTCCAACATCTGCTGTCATTCCACCTTTATCTGTTAGTTATTTTGTATGTTGCTGCTATTCCTCCTAAACCACTTGTAGAAAAGTCATTGATCTTGACACTGACTTTCATCCAGAGGTCTGATTAGTTTGGAATGAAAATGGTGCAGATTTTACATCTTGATATCATTACTCCCCCTGAACATATGGTGGTCTTGACAGTGTTTTTTAAGTACAACATTTCCTATGGTATGTAGTAAGTCTTAAATGAAAATAGTGCTGATGATGGACATCTTGAACATTCCTAAATATATATATGGCTGGTTCTAAATGACAAATGGTGTTGATATGACCTGGTAGCCATCTTGTTGTTCTTATGATTCCTTCTACTCTTGACTGGATGGTCACATTTAAATGACGTTTCATTTTAAATGTTTCTTACAACTTTTAGTTAGTCCTAAAAGCAAAGGGTACTTATATGTACTCAAATATAACCACCATGGCAGTGATTTAGTGGTGTTTGCAATTTGACTTGAATTTCACTTCTTACAATATGTATTTGGGTTTTGATTCTGGCCCCCAAGCATGGAATGGAATGCCACTGTGACATCAGATTTTTAGAGAAATACTTTTAAAATGATGTATTTGCTTTTAAATGAAAAATGTTGCAGATTTTTACTTCAGCATGGCTGCCAGCTCAGTCATTTTGATAATCATATTGTTATTTCTCCTGTCATACTGGATACATCAGGAAGCTTCAAAGAAGATGTAGTTATCCCCAATAAAAATTGTTCTTACCAAGCCAACCCAGAACCATGCTTACCATCTTGGAAACCTTACTCCTCCTGGAATAGTCACTGTTGCAACATGGAGTTAGTTTTGTTGAGTACATCAACCTGCAATTGAAGACAAGTTTATCAAATAAGAGTTGCCTCCCATCTCTTCGGATACATATACTTGTTGAAGATTACTTGAAAACATCTAATACAAACAAGCAATATTCAGACTGCATCCTAAAAATACTCACCAAAAGAAAGCATTTATACAAAAAAACATGTCCAACAAAGCATGTTAAATTTTACTAAAATGTAAATATCAGTCAGTTTCACAATTTCTTGATGCATTAGATGCTTTTAGTTTTTTAAATGAGTGTTTGTACCAAAACTATATTATGGGAGGCAACTCATGCATTGAATATCCCATCCACAAGTACAGTGTGACCCCGCTTTAGCATGCTCCATTATAACACGAATTCAGATATAACACAGTCATGATGTGGCTCCCAAAATTTCATATAACAATTATTTTTCTCATACATGAAAAAAAAAAATCTTTCTTAAAAGTATGAAAAAAATGAAAAAAGTTTATCATCATTTTGGGGAAGAGATCGCATATGAATAATACAAGACGATCGTGGCGTGGCTCCAGAAATTTTGTATGTATTTTTCTCGTACATGAAAAAATATTTTCTTCTTAAAAGTACGAAATATAACATATAAAAAGTTTATTCAGGGATCGCGCAGGGCTTTGCCAGTATTGCAAATTAGCGAATTGTTTTCCTTATTGGCGGCAAAATATACCATCTGGCGTTTTGTTTTTGGCGACATTGTTGGATGTTTAAACTTGTATATACAACCATTGGTTTGGAGTGGAGAAATTCAGAGCCCCATGAAAGGAAACCGCAAACTTGATATAAAATGGACTGAAATTTATCTATTGTTACATAAACAAATTCTTTGTCCATATTGACAAACCATCTTAACGGTGCATTGTTATATCATAATCCGCTTGTGTTGACATCTAACATGAGCACTGTATGTTGTGAGATATCATTTTTGCGGGGGGGGTTGATATTTCTGGTAGCAGTGATTAACCAGACGAGGCATCTTTCATTGGACTTTTGGCCGCTTGCTAGTAATTAATATATTTACATAGACTGACATTTGTATGTTGATGGTAAGTAAAATTCTCTTCTTTTCACTCAGAATTAAATCCTTCAGAACACTCACATTTTCTGAAGTAATCCCTGTCATCAAACCAGAACACCTGCATCTCTATCATCCATTTTTTTACCCTTTCTTAAAATTTCTGATGCATGCTATCACAAATGGAAAAAAAACAACAAAAAACAAAAAAAAAAAAAAAAGATCTTACTTGTTGACCTATTCAATAGGCAGGGAGGAACAGTATTTACAATCGACAAAACGACATCCAATTCCTTTTTTAAAAATGTACCAAGATAAAATAGTTTGCTGAAATTTCAAAGAAAACAGATTACCTTTGAAGCACTTATTGTTGTGAAAACATACTAAGCAAATAGGTAAAAAAAAATCAGTCTCAGTCACGCAATACAATTATTTGATGTTGCCACCACAATAAGAAACGGGCATTTGTTTCGTTCTCCAAAGCTGTCATTTAGTGGTGACTTCAATAACGTGTGCACTCTTCATCAAAGAAAACCAACTACAGTCATCAATAAAAACAAAGAACCTTTGTTCAAAGGAAGTCAGTACCAAACTTAAATAAATGCAATGGAATCTGATGGATTGTTTCATTTTCCAGCGTGACTGGAACATGTTTACTGTGCCATGAAAGTTACCTTTTTGCAGGAAAACTTCTATGCTTACGAACGCTACCAATGGTAGCTTAAAACGCAAACTAACTGTTACTGACTTCGGACATACTGAAAAGTAAATGTGCTTCATCATTCACTATGTGATTGTTATATTTTTTCCCACTGAATTCAGACCTATATGACCTGTGACAAAATTATTGAATATTTTAAATCTCTGTGTGTGCATATTTTTTATGGAATTACTTGTATTGTGTATTCAGTGTATGTGATGAGATCACGGGTGAGTACATGTTGTTGATACTCCATGCATGCTATACATTAGACATGTATAAATAAACAATATACCTGTATGTGTACCAATGTGTGGTTCTCTCAATAAAGTAAAATATTGTATATGCCTTCACTGTTTTCACTACAGGTGTATTTCTCATTTAATATGCATTGATTTAAGATGGTAACTGTGCCAATGAAGCACGTATTTTTATGCCCGCATTTATTACTGTATCTAATATTGTAATTGACTGTGGAGAACATGACCATAAGATCCAGTATGAATAACACGATATGAGAGGTATTTTGCATGCTTTTTATGTTCATTCTTCTACAAGCCAGTGATGCTAATTAATAATAATGTGAATAGGCATGTTCAGCAATCTCCAGTGCATTTTATTCCAGTTATTACACTAAACCATTGCAGTTGAAGTTACAATTAACTTTTTTCTTTCTTTATTCTTTTCATAAAAACAGGGAAGAAGTGTGGTATAGTATAACCATATAGTGAATAATTCTCGAACATGACACTTTGTTATGTCCACCGATCATGTGATCACTTCGGAAAGACCTTTGTTGTAGAAATGATATAGCAAATTTGCAAGTAGGCAACTTCTAAAGCAGTTTTACACCAATTATGGGGTTGGGTAATTATTTGATAGTTCATAGTAATGTAATGTAATGGCATTTATATTTTGGAAGTTTGAAAACAATATTGTAATAGCACTTCATTTAATAGCTAATATGCCCCAAATTTGCCCATGCTCCACTTCGTATTTTGGATCACCATATCCCAATTCACATTTTGGATCGCCATATCCCATTTCACATTTTGGATCACCATATCCCATTTCACAGTTTGAATCGACATATCCCATTTCACACTGGAATTTTTATTGCATATTCCTTAACTATAAACTCCTTAATTCTCATTGTTGTCATATCCATGGCTTCCCTACTGATATAATGCTGTAAGTAGTTGAACATGATAAGAACATGGTGATCAAAAGAGCATCAGTAATGTTTTGGGACTCTTGCTGATTTTATTTGTAGCCATTGGCAGAATTTTTAAAATGGTCTTCTGTTTGCTAACTTTGACATTCATTTTAACAGTGGAGTTACTATTCTTAGACTTGTGCCACAGGTGTGTTGCCTGTAATGATATGCAAAATGCATGCACCACAGACTCCAATGCATTTATCTGTTGTTTTTGATACTACTGTATCAAGGAAATTACATTTGTCCAGCATAAGTATGTATAGCACAAAATTTTATTGTGTTTGTGTGTGTGTTTATTAATATATATATATATATATATATATATATATATATATATATATATATATATATATATAACTGGTAGTTGGGAGTGGAGTCTTGAAAGATACTTGTCAGAACTGTTGAGTGGCGGATGATTTGAATTCATGAAAAGAGGTGTGTTAATTGAGTGAAGAAAGTAAATTTTATTATATAGTATGAGAGGTTTCAGAGTAATTCAAAATTGTTTATGTTGTGGTCATTCTTTTTCCTAAATGTATACTGGAATGATCCCAAATTTTTGTTAACTTTGACATTTTGTAGTTAATGGTTATAATGATACTTTCTACTTGTTTGCTGTGACCTAAAGTAATTTTTACAAAATAAATCTTTTTGACAACAAAGTGTTTAATGCATTATTTTCTATGAATGAAGATGAGTCATGTTTACTTCCAGAAAAGCTACAAGCTGATGTTTGCCATGTCTTTGAACTTTCTCCCTTACCTGTATATGGTAAAACATGGAAGAATTCAAATATTGTACAAATTCGAAAATACCAATTATTTGGCAAATATTTGCGCTCTCTCTCTTTCTCTTTCTCTCTCTCTCTTATTATTCTTTATGAAAGCTCACACAGTAATAACAATTAAAAGTTGAAGTTGTTTAACTTCAATTTTACTTTTGAAGATTGACAAAATACAGAGCTTCAGAATTCTTGACGGCATTGATATTTGTATGCCCCCACCAGGTGCATATAGCATTTGACTTGTCCTGTGTCCTGGACATAATCAGGTAATTTTATGTATGCATGCAGGTCTGTTATTTCTTGTGTGTGCAATTACTCTCATTCTTTGGGCCATCTTGAAACTTGGCAGACATTATTAACATGGGATCAGCAAGCTCACATTATTGTGTCTGCACTCTATTGCATTTTTCCCTGAGTTATGTCCCTTTTTTAGTATTAAAGATATATATACTGTGTATATTATAGTTTGTGTGCACAACTAGTTCCAAAGTTTCTGATATATTTTTCTGAAAATTGGGAGACATTATTGATATGAGGCCAGTATGTGCATATCATTAGGTGATTTTCCAGAGTTATGCCCATTTTTAGTGTTAATGTAAATATATATGGGGATGATTTTTTGGGGGTATGCAGCCTGGCTAGAAACTTGACCATAAAGTTTGCAAGCATTATTATTAATTCAGTGGTAGATAATTTACCCAATGACCATGTTCGTCAGAAGAAAATGAATGATTATATATATATGTGTGTGTGTGTGTGTGTGTGTGTGTGTGTGTGATTTGAATTTTTAATGAAGTTTTAAAAATTTTCAATCATATCGCTACAATGTCTGCAGTGTGACAGTTTATAGTGATGTCTAGCACGGGGGGCATCATGCCGCAGACTAGTAGCATGATGTCCCACCCAGTCACATTATCCTGACACCAGGCCGGCCAGTGCTAACACTGACCTCTTAATGCTGAGCGCCAAACGAGGAAGCTGCTAGTGCAGTTTTTATTGTCTTGGTATGACTTAGCCGGGGTTCGAACCCACGACCTCCCGCATCAGCTCTAACCATTAGGCCACCGGAACGGTCGATATTAGGAATGATTAAGTTAAAGAGAAAGAACATCATAATGCATAAGAACAAAAATATTTAAAGGCATTTAGTGGCGTACTAAGGCTAAATGGCGCCGTGGGCCAGTAGCATAAATGGCTCCCAGGGCAATGATGATGGCCCAAAGGGCCCGAATATGACACCCGAAGGGCCGAAGCCGAAGGAGGGATCATGGGAGGGGGCTAGTGCCCCGTCCCACCAGCTTGGGGTTGGCGAGCGATGTGAGTTCCCCCAGTGGGGCCTAGTCGCCAACGATTTTCGTGCAGTTTAATGTCATTTGGTAGCTTTTCCTGGCATCTAAATTCTATCATTCACTGCTGTTTTGGCGCCCCAAGACCTCTGGCGTCCAGGGCACCCCCAACCCCGGTTGTACGCTACTGACGGAATTTGCGTTTCTAAATTTTGTAGAGGCTGGTACGAGAAGTGTTTGCGCTGGAAAGGGTACTGCAGCTACTATTTTAGGCGTTGCAATGGCCTGTGATACAGTACTTATTTATTATACCTTTACCTTTTATATGGTTAGATGCAACTGTAATAACAGACCAGCTGGTATATAACATAACTTTAAAACACAATAACTAAACTCTACCATAGCTAAGTTAAACACTACCGATGAAATGATGAGTCGAGCAATAATGGAAGAGTCTGAGAAAAAATATATACTTTTCAAATCCCATTAACAACACATATAGTAAACTATACAGTTCTTTACAGAAAATTGATTTTGTAGTTGATTATTACAATACTTAAAATGATCAACCTCACCTTCAATATATTCTACTGTATAACCGATAAGACTGAAACCAAGGATATATCAACATCAGGTGGTTTCTATAATCATGAAATATACATAAAAAGAAATCGTAGAAGGAATGACGGCTAAAAGTGACAGTGAAGAAATCATATAAACTGAATGCCAGACTCTAAAGTTGTCAAAAGTTAGAGCAATGATTACATATTGTATATAATCAGCTACAATTCTAATTCATTCGGTTTTAATGGTGTGAGATCAAAAATGAGATACAGCCTGCGAATTTAAGAAGCCTAAAAACTTGTATATTTCCTTGATTAATTTAACAATACACATAATTATTGTAACGACTCCTACTCTCTTTGTGTCCCTACCTATTAAACATTATTTGACAGAGATTTCATCCCATATGTTGTTACGAGTTCATATAAACAAACACATATGTAATATAAACAGAATAAATGTGACAGTTAAAGATGACGACTAGAAAGTAATAGACTAAAAATATACCAACTGCATATATCTGTAGATCATCTCAAATTAATTTGCTATTTGGGTTAAATAAATAACTATATTTAGAACATCAGTGTGTGTGTGTGTACACAGGATGTTTTGTCAACAACGCAACAACGGTTCCAAATATTCTTTGCATAGATCCACCAGGAGAAGCCCTGACCATGTTAGCAGTGAACGTGCAAAGGTACGTTGAAATGCGTCAGCGACACTCGTTGAATCTTTGGATGTCAGCAGCCGGCATCCTTGTATCTGCTGGCAACATCCATGACGGTTAGTGGTTGCTTCTATGTATTTTCACGACTGCGTCTGTGCGCACATACCCGATCATGAGGGAGTAACATACCCGTCTGGTGAATTTCGTTTGGGGAGACCTCGCTAACATTTCAACGGCTGTTTCACCTCTCCAGTACCCACGCGGACTGAAGTATTCATGTTTACTATATCAATGTGATTTACCTCCAATGCTGCATACGGTGAAAACGGCAAACAGATTTGTGAACAATTGTATCATGCTGTTGTATTATTCTATAGACGCAAAGGAAACCGAAGCCTATTTGGATCAAATTGACATTAGCACTACGATATTAGGACTCGCCAGATACAGCAACGATTATGCAAGATCCGCTGTCCTGTCTGTGACGTTCATCAAGGACACAAAAAACATGCATATAATCTTCCATTTATGATGCGAGGCTGTGAACTGCGCAGATCTCCTCGTCGCTTTACATGCCGTAGAAAACTTTGTTTTCAAACTCAAATTTCAACCTAAGCTTGGCAGCGGGACGGAAACTGATCAATGAGCGCGGGAAGTTTTCCTGCACGATTCGACTCTCACATTTTTTGATTTTGCAGAGACATTTGTAAGGTTGTTATCTTCGGGTAAAAACAGAGGCATGTTAAGTCGTAAGAACCACACCAACAATGATGCAATTTGTCATGGTGCTGGTCCCTAATACCCTTAGTGGCCACATTTATAGAATCTGACCGATTTCATTCCTCAGGATAACAACAGACTCGATAATAACTGGTGTCTGAGGAAAATTTGTTGTTGTTGTTGTTGTTGTTGTTGTTGTAGGGTTTAAAGCCATTTTCAGCACACGATAGGCTATACATGGCGGCCAGTATTAATGGTGGAGGAAGAACCCGGGAAAACCTCCGAAAGAACCACCGACCCCCGAGAAGCTACTGGCAAGCTTTCTCACATACCCACATTGGCCGAATCCGAGACTCGAACCCACGCAGTGATCCGCAACGGAGAGCGCTTTAGACCGCTCGGCCACTCGGGGCCCCGAGGAAAATTTACATGGCAAATAAGTACTCAACAAGGTGTCAGCGGTGTACTGCAAGTGTTTGTGGCATTTAAAACCACGAAAGATATTTTTCAGACTGGCAGTCATAGAGGTCTCGCTGAGATTAAACACTGACCAAGAAGCCAGCCAAAACCGTTTGACTCTCAAATCAGATCGCTAATGTGTATCATCGGCTGTTGAAATACATGGGTGAGACCAACATGTTGACACATGCTTGCAGATTTCCCATGAAGACTTTACTACGGTGTACCTGATTTATTACTTATGTCTCGAGCATCTAGACCTTGCTTAGCGGCCCGTGGTCATGTACTTCAAAGTACGTGTTGGTGTGGGCGCAAATTATAGATGTATTGCTGTAATACTTACTGACAAGAATCTTTTTGGAGGGCTTATGTGGCTTAATGAAGATCATTGACTCGCCTGATGAAAAGTCGTAGAATTTTCTTAAACTTGTTGTGGATAATTGAACCTGTAACATTTTAAATGAAATGTCATATCTGCCTAAACTTGCTACGTCGAACCAAGTCAGTTTGAAAATGTCTCGACCGCGATGAAAACAGTTCATTTTATACTTTTCCCGGAGATTTTCGGGATCACCCCACTGATGTTAACACCGACACAGGCACAGCACTTTGGAGCTGCCAAACGTCAATAGCGCGGGATAACTCTTACATTAGCAGCGGCCGAAGCGCCACTATTAAACATGACAGCGGAATATATCCATTTCCCGTGGCCATCCTAACGTTGTTGGCAAATGCAACTCTTACATGTGAAAAGGCAGCTGCTTTAGGGGAGGTCGGAACCGCATCCACGATGGCTCTGAAAAAGCGATTGGAGATGGAGACTTTCGTGGACGCATGGTGTCTCACGGGCGCATAAAAAGAAAAAGGTCATCGAAAATCTAGTGGGAGACAAATCTTTCGGGGCAGAAGCGGATTTTGGTTGTGGCCTCGCTGTTAACGGCCACAGACCAGTTTTGATCTACTCGCAAGGATTTACTCGTCATTTAAGCATTTCCAAGGTGTTTTACGAAGGATGAACTCGGTGCCAAAGGCTATCAAGTGATGATTCCACGCAAGTGGGAAACCGGAATCGTTAATCTGGATGGAACTATAGGGCCTTGAATTCATTGGGCTGGATACAAGATGATGCCTCGGCATCTCTTGTATATTGGCTCGTACCAGCTTGCACCGCCAGGTGAAGTTTATTATTTAATCCGATGCGCTGGCGCTGGAAGGACCACAGTATTATTCACCGATACAGTTACAAATTAGAATGGACGGCCCAGTATGTGAATATCGTATCATTAATGCACTCCATTCACTTGCGGGAAGCACGACACCACAAACAATCGCTGAGTTTGAATTGTCACTAAGAAATTACGCTTAATAGTATACGAAATTCCCGTGGACATTTATGGACGCTATAGCGCAGAGATCCAACGCGGCGTTAAATGTCACCGGTCATACTCCAACATTTTTTTTGTTTACATCAGATTTGCATTACATGATTAAAAAACAAAAAAACAAAAAAAATTATCAAGTGTAAAGAAGAAGAAATAATTTAATTACTTCCCCTTAGCTACGATTTCCCACCTATAGAGGACGCCAGCCGGAAATGACGTACATTTATCCCCACAAGACAAAGTACATGCTTCTTCTTGTCGAAAAATGAAATACTATAAACTATGGGTAGGGAACATTTAGAAGAAACTACTGAAAACTAATTTACTGTTCAGCCTTATATCGACATACGTGCACGACGCACTAGATTCTGTCGCTTTTAAAACTGTTCCATTGTTTCAATTTGTTTAGAAAATTCCCGTTAATAGAAGGAATCAATGTTGGCTTCCCTATGTCGGCCGACTTTATAAAAAAAGAAATAGGCACACTTAAACGAATCCAAAAAAAACCAAAGAACAAAATCGGCACACTTAAAAGATACCAAAGTCAGTTTCTGGGGTTGGTTTGCTTTGTAATAAAATAACCTTTGTATTTGATATCCTGTCAGTAAGTTTAAGCAAGGAGTTTATTGCTCGCTTTGTTTATTAATCACCCGGGCTTCTATTTGTTTGCCATATGTAATCATAATTGACGTTTGCAGGGCAAATAGTATACACAGCAATAACTTGCTTTAATAATACTTGTGTAACCCATGCTAGCGAAAAGATTATCATTTGCACTCACAGTGAATGTATTTTAAAATAAAGATTTTTATTTGCGAGATATCGTCGTATAGTTAACCTGGATGCAATAGTCTTGGTCAGTTTGCACCTTGTAACTTGTCATACGTGAATTGCAGGTGCCTTCAAGCAATCGGGTGATATTTTCGTCTCGTTTGCCATTACAGTAAAACCTGTCTTGTGAGACCACTCATGCTATGAAAGACCACCTGTCTTCAGAGACCAGGTTGCACATATTTGTTGGTTGTATTGTGTTATGACCTGTTATGAGAGACCACCTGTCTTGAGAGACCATTTTTTTTGGGGGGGGGGGGCAGAAGGGGTGGTCTTTCAAGACAGGTTCTACTGTATGTTATTTGACATAAGCGATACACACTACAGTAATGATGCATACGCAAGCCGGCATCCGCTACATACACTGAGTTCGTGGATATATTTTTTTCTTTAATAAATTTCGCATGATGAAAAAAGAAGGACTAAATTATAACAATGCAGGGTTAGTTTCTTTCATTTTATTTTAAATAAGTGTATGTTTGTCAGTTATTTTGTACCGTGCGGGGGGGGGGGGGAACAAATTCAACACAAAATTATTTCCTTTCTTATTTGTATGGAATAATGGAGCAGATATGATTGACGATATTAACTAGTAATGACAAGCTTTTAATTTACACGCGCACACACTAAGACAACTTGAAATTATTCTCTCTCTCTCTCTCTCTCTCTCTCGTGTAATCGAGTGTGTATTATATGCAGCACTGTTACAACCTGAAGCCTAAAATTAAATATATTTGTTATATCTCTTGTACACTACCCTTAGAAAAATGTATAAGTATTCTGTAGAATATCGTTTTATAAATCAAAATTGATAATTTTGAGCGGAAGACTTAAATTAAGAATGTCGTTGTGCAGATGCATATATTTTTTAGCAAAAAAAATGTATATAAATATTCTAATTAGAACGAGCAAGATATGTCAGTTTGTGTTTTCTCTCATATATATGTACGTTACGAAGTCAGTGGAATTTATCAAAATAATACGTTGACGATGCTGCGATGAAACAATCCGGGGATGTAAAGGCCTCCCAGGTGTACGTGCTGTAACCATGGAACCTTCTTCATCTTCTTTAAAATACGAACACTCAAATAATTGGATCCAACAATTTATAAAGTGTGCCAGAACATGGGCGCCCGCAGGATTTTTTGCAGGGAGGTGGGGTCAGGATTTTCAAGTAGGTCAGTCAGTCACGGCCGGGAGAGCTAGTATAAGAAGCAGTCTGAAACTAAAGCTAACATTTATTAAGCGTTTTGAACAGAATCTTGTGACATATTTTCAGCTTCATTTGCATGATTAAACTTGTCGGAATTTATATATATATATATATATATATATATATATATATATATATATATATATATATATATATATATATATATTTGCAGTATGATTTCGGGGGGTGGTCAAGTGACACCACCACCACCCCCTTGACCCATGCTGCGGGTGCCCATGTGCCAGAAGTTGCTTATTTATTACTGTTGTTAAGAATTCTACATAGTAAGTCAAGCTAGAGGTAAATTCAAATCCGTCCAAATACTTTTGTGGATGTTTTTCGGCGATAACTTTTATTTTGCAATTTGAATGAAAAAGCACAAGTGACCAAGTTTTTTCAGGTAACATCAACTATCTTCTCAGAAAGGTCCCGTCGTCATAGGACGTCAGCTTACAAGGTTGAACGAGTAACAAATGGACACGTGTTAACATGTTTGCAAACTAACTCGAGACACATGCAGATACGCTTTATCAAGATGGGACCCTTTGGAGATGTTGGTGTAACTGACACTTTCAGTCAGATTCAAATAAACAGTTATCGCCAGAAAAAGGTGAAAACAAGTTATTTAGATAGAGTTTAGTATCTCGTGCTGGTAATAATACTTAATGCAGAGTTTAATTGATTACATCTTGACACCTGTAATTATGATAAATGTCTTAGGTCAATGACCAGTGATCAATCAAAATTTGGTTCAAACATTCAGTAGTTTCGTGGCATTTCTACCAAATCACGGAACAACGACCTAATGAGTTACAAATAGCATTAATTACAAAAGTATTACGGTAATTACATTAATATACATTTTCACCTCACGGTCTCTATTCTAACATCTATGTACCAGGCAGAGTACTTAGTTGTGTACAAAATGTCATTTTTCAAAACAGCTTCCACCATCTCAAAATTATTATTCAAGGAGTTAAATGTAGATAAGTGTATTTTGATGCTTCGCGTTAATTTCACTGGTAATACTCTTTTTTTCTTTATTGCTTTTACTCATTAACACTATGAGATGACCCAGACGATCCCAGTACTCAACAAATTATTTTCTTTATCGATCACTCTTAAATAGTGGATCAAAACTGTTTTACTCCCATGATAATACATTTTTGATAGAAAGCATTGGGTATAGTTATCCACTTAGTTTTAATGCAGAATATCTAAATATGCTACAATGTTATCTAATCAACAACGCACCGTCTATATTCGCTTATAAGTCGAATCCAACTGCAAAATGCACAGACCCATATCTGCCATCGCATAATGAGACGGCATATCTATGTGCATTATTTCAGGAGTAATCAGTGGAAAAACGAGATAGACACTGATGTGAAGGCGCAGTATGATACGACAGATCACGATTTTTTTTGCTTTCAGTTTGACTGGCCGTATAAGCGAGTACAGACGGTAGGTGTACTTTTTGAAAAGATGAGACCATATCGAGACGTCAGCGGTTTTTGTACTGAACGAACTTTGTCGCTGTCGTTTTTCTATCAGATTAGAAAGAAAATAAATAATCGTCCAAAACAGTTCAGTATCCTGTGTTGGTAATATTACGTGCATATGTCAAGAAGTAACCTATCTGGTCTTCATGCAGTATGATAGATCTCATACCTACTAGTATATGTGTCAGTCAATGACCGGAGATCAGTCAAAATTAGAAATGTAACAGATAGTAGTACAGTAAGATTCCTATCAAATGATGGGAAGAACGTCACAAAGGGCTATCATAGCACTAATAAAAAAGACATTAACTATGCTACTAAACTTCCCTCGGAAGGATTTCTGACCTTTATATGTGTTTCTGGGCGTTTAATCGATTTAATAAAGAATTTTTCCAAAATAATTCTCCACTTTATGAATAATGTAGTTCTAATATTACGCTAGTAGTAAGAGAAAGTGATGGTTCTGGATCCCAGACCTCTCCCTACCCTCCAAACAAATATAAATTACCATCTCGGAGACCCTCAAATCCCCACCCCAAAACGATTTTCATTTTTAACAAGTGCTGGTTCTAGACCAAATATAATCCAAGACTTTTACCCACCCTCTAAACAAATATAAATTACCATCTTGGAGACCCTCTAAAAAAATATAAATTACCATCTGGGGGACCCACCAACACCCCCAAAACGACTTAGAGTTTTTAAAACCTCTACCTCCTTCAAACATTATTTTTATTGTTTATACCCTATCATTATCATACTTATTTTCATACCTACTGACTCTCATTGGTAGAATATCCGTTAACATACTGTCAGTAGTACGGAACTCGCGTATTAAATCATCCATATCATATTTTATACCCCGTAGGTAAGATCGTATCTGATCAAGTAATTTTTTATAGGTGATACTAGCTGTTTTGCAGGCATTTTTTTTTTTTGGTCACAAGCCGAAGTTCAATCTTTTTACACGCTGTTGTAAGAGAAACACCAATGCCTGATATTATTAACAAAAACATATTTAACGATGCTCCACTTGAAATTATACCACAGCCGGTCAATAACAACGGTAAATATGATATTATCCGAAGTATTTTGTTATAATATTTATAGCATTTTTTCACGCACCAAAGTTTTTTATGATAATATTTGTAATATTGCAATAACGCATCCACATCTTGTTTTGGAATTTCTTTTGAAATGTGATTGAAATCAACTATACTTTTTTTCATTATATAATATTTGTTTACAATAGTGCCAGTCCCTAAGTGATTAATTATGGTGTTTCAGCTATAAATTCCAGACACCACCAGTAACGTCTAGGAGGCATTTCCGTTGATGTCAACGTAAATATTTCTTTGGTGTTTTTATTTAGCATCACCAGTAGAGGATTATAATATACATTCGGTGATGATAAAGTGGACGCAGTAATTTCCAAACCGTACATGAACAGCCTGTATAACCCAGTTACTTCTGCGGTATGTTCGAGAGTGTTATTTTGCGGTGTCCATGTCGATGATCCTGATGCTACTGTGTACACGATATTTTTAATTTGTCCTTGTGGAATTTTAATCAGATTCGTTTTTTGAACAATATTAGGTATTCCACTGACAAAGTCGTTTAGTTTTGTGTTAACGTCGGAGAGTTTTATGTCAACAGTTGGTGGATCACCAAAAAATTCGTTAATGGCTCTATTCACGTTTCTACGAAAATTTAAAAACGTTTGTACGTGTCTAGTAAAATTAGTGTTAATTGTAGTCATTTCATTATTAATTGTAGCTAACGAAGTTGTTATTAGAATTTCCTTATCATCAACATATTTTTTCGTTGCAGCATCAAAATCATATTCTGGTGTTCTAAGATTATTAATACCATTATTACCCATGTTGAGAAATGCACGCATTATACCACCGTTGACTAATACGTACTTAGATTCTTGATCATCAACGTATTTTCTTGTTGCGGCGTCATTATCTGCGGTTGGATTTCCAAGGTCTGTAATTTTATTTTGATTCATAATGATGTTATCCGTGAATGAATCACCAGCTTTTTTGACATAATCGTTAATTGCCTTACCAGAATCTTGTATCTTACCTTGGTCAGTAAAAGTAACAATATTATTAACAACCGCGGTAGGAACTCGTATAAGTACATCTGACAGTTATATATTACTTGTCTTTAATCGTCCTTGTTTGTCCTGGAAAACAACGACTTCATTTTGATCTACACTTGTGATATTTAATAAATTATTGATTTCATTTCTGGGCTGATCAAGAGTTGCGTATCTAGATAAGTCACCTTGCTGACCTTTAGCCGATGAATCTACGAATAATGTTCCAAATTTTGTATAATAGCTCATTATTTATTATCCTACATAAAATTGTCAACATTAGTCAGTTTAATATTACATAAAATTATATAACAACAATGGCGAAGATATTAAATTTTGATACCGAGCGATTAATTAATTACAGACATAATAACGAACTTCCAGATTGTCATTATCTTATTATTGGTCGTACAGGATCAGGTAAAACAAATTTGTTATTAAATCTTTTGCTCAACAATAACTTTAACTATGACAAGGCATATATTTATACAATTAATCCACAACAAGATAAGTACGAGCTACTAAGCGAATATAATAATAGACTTCGTGATGAACTTGATGCTGGCGATGATATATTTTTAATAAAACAACCAGAAGAACTAATTCCAGTTGACAAACTTGATTCATCTGAGCATAAAATAATTGTATTTGACGATATTCCGCTAAAGAATGAGGAGATGAACAAGATTAGATCTTATTTTTCATTATCGCTTAATAAAAGATGTAATTTTGTTTATCTCGCCCAAGGTTTTTACAACGTCGATAGATTTATCAGGCGAAATACGGGTTGTTTTATATTATTTCCCGGACTAGATAATGTTGATGTGAGAAATATTGCAAACGAGCAATGCGGTGACGTAACAAAAGATAAATTTATCGAATTATATCATCAAGCAACCAAAGACAAATATAATTTCTTTTTATTTGATAAGCTAACGCGTGATCCGGCTAAGATGTTTCGTTTGTTGTATTGACATGTTTTTATAGGCGAATTTTGTAAAGCGTATAGAAAATAATGGACAACAAAGAATCGAATTGCTAAAGAAATTTATTGAAACTCGAGCAGCTTTTAAGAAAAAAGTGGAAGAAGCTCGACGTGGACAAGTTCAAGCAGAGGAAGAAACTGCTAAACTTTTTAAGCCGGTTACTGAAGCAGTACTTGGCAAGCAACCAGAAATATCAACATCATCTGCAGAGGAGCTTAAAAAATTACAAGAAAAAGGTTTGTTAGGTTTACTCGGAGAAAGATCGAAAGAAAAAAATAAAAAAATTGCAGAAGAACTTGTAAGAAACATTGCTGATCTTGCTGCGCGACAGGCCGAATTTGACATGATAATGAACAATCCTCTTGCGCTTCAGCACGCTATTGAAAGATTGACTGTTAATCCAGCCGAGTTAAAGAAGTTAATAAAAAATTGTCGGAGCAAATTAAGGAATTGGCTGAGAAACAAAAAATAATGACTGAAACCATTTTAGTAGAAATGCCTAGTGAAAAACAGATAATATTTTATAGAAAAAATGCACTTGTTAAAATATTAGATGCAGAATATAACGAATTTATTAAAAAATATAGTATCACTGAAATTGATAAAATTCGAACATGGTCAGAAGAAAAATATAACAATTTAGCAGAAAAATTAACAAAAATTATAGAAACTGGTTCATTCGCTGATAAAGAAATAAAAAAATTAAAAGATGAAAAGAATTTATTAAAAGTACATGATTATATAAGAGAAGGAATTATTGCTGAGGTTTTATTTAAAACAGCAGTACAGTACAGAACCAGAATAGTAGAATATGCTAGGGGCTGGAATTTTAAAAGACTATTTAATAGGTATGACGATGAACGAGATAAAACATTACCAGAGGAAACCACTGGATCTGGAGTTAAAGTTTTTACATCAAACGCAGAAATAGTCGACCGATTTATGTTGCTGATATCATCCAAAGAAGCTGGTAATGAAAGCGCAGAAATCGATAACGAAATCATTGATATATTGGATCATTTTAGATCGAGTGGATTACTAACATCATCCGAGTATGAAATTTTACATAGCGATCTTATCTAAAAATATTAATATAATGTCACTAACATCAACAACATTATTACTTGATTCCTCGCAGACAACAGGAAACTTTTCCGTTTATTACAATCCGCCAATACAACTTGATTCTGAAAAACAGTATGAGATTGGACTAATTTCCTGCACAGCATGGAATTCTATGGCTAACGTAAAAACTGGAGTAAATGATGAGTTTAGGTTTATAAACATAGCTGAAAGAGATAGATGGAAAACATTTAAAATTCCACAAGGAGCTTATAACCTCACTGATCTAAATAAAACGATAAAGGAGCTGATAACAAAAGCGGGCGGTATAGCTGATAATTTTGAGCTAACACCAAATTATAACATATTACGAGTTAGTATAACATTAAAAAATGGTATGATGATTGATTTTACATCACCAAAAAGTATTGCATCACTGATAGGATTTCTCCATAAAATTTATGATAGTCTTAAAGAAGCTGTTACATATAAAGGTGAACTCCCAGTAAATATAACAGAAGTAAACACAATATTAATAAATTGCTCCATTGCAGCTGGATCTTACTCAGCCCAGGGTAGTAGAGGACAAACGATATATAGCTTTTCACCGGACGTTCCACCAGGATCGATCGTGCAAATTAATCCACGTCAAGTTATTTAGTATCCGATTAATCTTGAAAATCAAATAACAAGTATAACAATGCAATTAACAGATCAATCTGGTAGACAAATAGATCTTAACAACGAAATTGTCACGTATTATTCACACCTGCGCACTGTATAAATCATCGATAGCGTAGTAAATTTTGTGAGCCTATATTTTATAGACAAAGATGAGACCAAAAAAAATTTATAGAAGAAAAATTGGTAGGTGGATTTTTTGGAAACATATTTACTAAAATTATAGAAAATGTCCCAGGAATTGCGCGTAAAGTAGCACCAATTGCGCTTGACGCAGGTAAAGCTTTTGCGACAGGTGCAGCTTCTTCAGCAGGCACTGCAGTAGGACAAAAGATCGCTGATAAGATTAGAGGACCTTCCACATCAGAAATAAAACGAGCAATATCAGATATTGCGCCAACAAAAGAAACAAAACGAGCTATGATAGCTACAACAAAAAAATTATTATCACCACATGATGAAGAAATAGTACGTAAACTTGTAAAGAAAACAAAACCGATGACTCCTGCTGCTTTTTAATTTTGTGTAACGATTATAAAATAAAATGTCAGCTAAAAATTATCTCGATCCTGCTGAAGAATATGATACTGACGATGCTGTAACAGAGTTCGAATACGTCGAGTATCTCGATGAAAACTCAAACGAACCAAATAAAACTGGTGTTAGAACTTTTAACACAAGAGATGAGGACGTGTTTCTACTGCCGCATAAGGCAGTGTTAGAAGTGCGTGGTCAAATATTAACTGCGATAGGTGGTGATATTGCAGCTGGTGCAGAAATTGCGCTTGTCAATAACGGTTGGAGCTTATTTAAAAGTGCACGATATCAACTGGCCAGTCAAACTGTAGAAGATATTTCAATGTACTTGCCTATAGCAAGTACAATACTTAACATTGTTTCGTTTAGCGATGATTATTCTAGATCAGTTGCCACAAACATGATGTGGTTTAAAGATACCTCATTCGGGACAGCTGTTTCGAGCGAGTTTCGTACTGGCGCTGGTAATCCCGCTGTAGATAACAATAATCTAATCGCCAATCCTGCTAATAATGCAGCCGGTGATATTGGAGACGCAATAAGATTAGCGGTCACAAGAATAAGACGCCAGCAATATAACGAAGGATTTGCTAAACGAAAAGAATTTGCTGCAGAATCTCGCCAAATAACGATGATGCTTCCCTTAAGTACAATCTTTGGATTTTGCCGTGAATACAACAAAGTTTTTCGCGGAATAAAACATACACTTATTTTAGATCGAGCTGATCAAAACGATTGTATAATGCACACCGATGGGGTGGCTGAAGGACAGTTTGCTATTACAAGATTAGCGCTGTGGATGCCACGCGTTGTCCCATCTGTAGCTAAAACGATTGAGCTCGAATCATTATTAACCGCTTATACAAAAAAGATATACTTCCAGCAAAACAGGATTTATCAAACAGCAATTCCTAACGCAACTGATTACACATGGCGTGTTACAACTACAGCTAGAGAACAACTTCCTCGACACTTGTTCGTTGTATTTCAACGACAGACACGTCGTAATGATCAAGAAATGAACAATTCCGTATTTGATAACCCTGATGTCAGACGAATATTTGTTAGAGTAAATTCTAAACAATATCCCGAACGTGCAATCGAATGCAATTTTGCTGACAATGAAACAAGAAACATATCTCGGCCGTATATGTACCTTATGGAAGCAATGCAAAAATATCAGGACGCGGACAGTGGATCTCAAATATCAGTAGAAGAGTTTCGATCGCTCTATCCTGTCTTTTATTTTGATATATCAAAGCATTCCGAACGAGCTATCGGATCAACTGCTGATATTGAGGTCACCTGGACATTTGGCGCACTACCAGCCGAACAGTATAACGTATATGCGCTAGTTGTCAGTGATAGATTCTTAACGATTGACGCGACTAAAGGAAGATTGACTGTACAAGTTTAGTCTAACAACCTTGATATAAAATAATGAAAACCAAGTACACAACCAGAGAAATATACCTAACATCCGGTCAAGTTGAAAAATTATCAGCAGCTGTTGCTAAACGCCGTTCTGTTTCTTTAATGATGTCTCTGGGGATTTCAAATAAAACAGCAGTTAAATTAATGCTAACGCAACAACAAATCGACAAACTCGATAAAGGAAAACCGTTTGTTCTTAAACTATCTGTTTCACAAATAACAGCAATGTCAAAACAGGGTGGATTGTTTGGACCAGCACTTTCTGTGATAGCTTCGAAAATTTTGCCAGTATTTGGTACACTTGGACTAGCAGCTGCGTCAGGGGCAGTATCTGGCGCAACGAAAAAAGCAGTTAAAGGTCGTGGAATCAAACAAATCTATTGTTAGTTTTATGTAACAATATAAAATAAATGCCACAACGAAAAACAAAATCGTCGAAAAAAAAAAAGAAAACAACAAAACGCAATCGAACAAAACAAGGAGGATTTATTCCAATAGCTCCACTACTAGCGGGATTAGCGGGAAGTCTTCTTCCAAACCTACTAGGAATCGGACGTGGAATGACTCTACCAGGTACCAGACGCTATTGAGCAATTTTGATATCATTGAAAAATTGAATGACGTTGTCGGATTTCGCGGAGTATTTTCTAAAGACGAACTCGATGACGTACCAGCAGGTGGTTCGTGCACTGTAAATATAGAAAACTTTAACGATGGCTCAGGCACTCACTGGGTTGCTGTCTATGATAATAATTATTTTGATTCGTTCGGACTTCCTCCGAGTGATCTTATAAAAATATATATTTTTAAAAAATTTAAAAAAATAAATTATTCGTCTAATCAACTACAGCCGATTGGAACATCCGCTTGTGGTTATTATTGTATAATGTTTGTCCGACAAATGTCAAAAGATCCTAATTTTTTAAAGTTTATTTTACAATTTGACAAGCAGCCTTCTCACGCAAACGATGAGATTGCAGTTAATTTTTGTAAAGCTTACTAGTAATTTTATCTAAATTACAAATATATAATCTCATCATACTGTCTCAAATGTAGAACTAAAACAGAAAATAAAAATGAGACGACGGAAAAAACAAAAAATAATAGAATAATGTTAAAAAGTATTTGCGTTGTTTGTGGTAGAAAGAAAAGTATGTTTCTGAAAAAACAAGTAGCTGAGACGTTAGGATCTGGTGTGGATGATTGATGATTAATCGATAACAATTTTTTTATAAAAAAAAATAAAATAAAATGAAGTGCAATTGTGATTGTGATAAAGATCTTTGTATCGAACAAGATAAAATCGTCACGTACTGTAAATCATGCAATCGCCGTGAGGTAATTGGCAGCGGAATTGACATTCACAAAATTATTGGCAAATTGCCAAAACCAAAAGGCGGTTGGACATTGGTAGGTCATAAATATACTGGACTTTATAATCCTCTTGATAAACAACTAGATGAAAATGATAATCCGCTGCCAGGACAAGAACCTTACAATCAAGTTGATGAAATAGCAATGAGCCATGATATCTGTTATCGTGATATCGAACGTCCTGACGACGCTCGTGCAGAAAGTTCAAAATCAGATTGTGATAAAGTACCGTAATGTTAGACGAACTTCGTGATATGAAACCGACAAAAACGCGAGAACGTTTTGATAGAAGGCTGGTGCAGGGTTTTATTGGAGCAAAATATAAATTAGGACTCGGAAAGGAATTGTATGACGATCTTGCAACTGAACTACACAAACCTAAAAAAAAAGTTTTCGCGACGTAAAGTTGTTGCAAATGCCGTTGATGACATCTGGGCGATAGATTTAGTAGATGTGTCAAATCTTGCTCAGTTTAATGATAATAAGAAATACTTGTTTAATGTTATAGATATTTTTAGCAAATATGCTTTTAGTGTACCTGTTTCGGATAAAACAGGATCGTCGATAACTGATGCGTTAAAACAAATAATAACAAGTACTGAAAGAAAACCGAACAGAATCTGGACTGAACACGGAGCGGAGTTTTTCAATAAAACTTTGAGCGGTTTTTGCTCCAAAATAATATAAAAAAAAATATGTTACAGGGAACGAGGGTAAAAGCGTTGTCGTCGAGCGATTTAATCGCACGCTAAACGAAAAAATACATAAACATATGACAGCTAAAAACACAAACAGGTATATTGATGATCTTCCGCAGATAGTTGACGAATATAATAACACGAAACATCGAACCACTAAAATGTCGCCAAATGACGCAAATAAAAATCCGATATTAGCAAATGAAAACATGTATCGCAGACATAAATTTAAAGTGGGTGATCGAGTTAGAATTTCTCTGTCGAAAAAAACATTTGAAAAAGGATTTACTCCAAACTGTAGCGAAGAAGTATTTGTCGTTGATAAAGTACTTTTAACAATACCTGTAACATACTCGTTAAAAGATTTATTAGGTGAACCTATAACTGGCAGTTTTTACGAGCAGGAACTTAAGAAAACTGAACAAGATGTTTTCGTTATCGAAAAAGTTATTAGGAAAAAAGGCAATAAAAGTTTAGTTAAGTGCCGCGGGTATAGCGATAAATTTAATAGTTGGATACCAACCAAGCAAATTATGAAAAAATGTTTCTGTAGATTTCCTCGTACTTACGTTTGATAGATTTACATTTTACTGGTTTACATAACGATATTAGATATTGTCTGCGATCGTCAGAGATCGTCATTAAGTTAAAAATCTTGACAAATATAAAATCGAATTTTATATTTTTTTGTCGGCCTGGAATGTTTAGATTTAAAAAAGGTTTGATAAGCTGCCAAAATATTTGTTGTTCGGCAACAGTAAAATTAAATTTTATTATTTTTTAGCAATGTGATACTTAACATTATATAGTCCAGTTGTCGGTCTGCTGTAATTTTTCTGTCAACGACGGCGTTGCTGTGTCATCTTCATCGTCATTATTAAATAAAATATCATCTTCGCTATAGCTAGCAAATTTGTCTAAATTTTCTGCTGTAAAATTGTTGTTAGTGATCTTATCACTTGCTTTTGTATTGTCGACGACTTTGTTGTTGGTGATTAAATTGTCGTTAGTGATTGTAATATTGTCTGCGACTTTATCGTTGGCGACTTTGTCGCTGGCGATTGTATCACTAGAGATGAAATCTCTTGCGATTGTATCTTCCGAATATATATAAGCAAGTCTTTCCATCAAATCCATGTTATAATATACTTTTATCTAATTTATTGTTATAAGATGACTAACGAGGTAAAATATCAACAAAAAGTTAATATATTAAATTATAAGGAACTAGCAGAAGCAGTTCGAAAATGTCTGTTAGGGTATAATTCTTATTGTTACACAAGGCGATTCTAACAGCAGCAGAAAAAAATAAACTTAACGATAGCGCAATAATTTGATTATAGCATTTGCCCACAATTGCTTGACCAGAAAGGAGCTTTAAGCATCGTATCTAAAGATAATCCAAGCATTATATTTGCTTGAAAAAGCTGATCTTATTATTCTATCAGCAACAAATTTTACTGCCCTGGGATTTATCTTATAGTATTGAGCAGCAGATGAGATTGAAGGAAATTTGATTTTCTTATCTATTTCGAGATCAAATGAAACAACAGGTTTTGCTGGACGTCTAAAATTGTTACCATCACCACCTAGTCCTTTTTTCACATTTTCCTGCTGGGTAACTAGTTCTAAATTTTCCAGTCGATTATCAGTTTTTACGTTATTGATGTGATTAATAACCAAACCATTAGGTATAGGTCCGTTAAACGTCTCGTAAACAAAACGATGGCTAAGATAATTAACTTTACCGGCTAGTGTTCCTCTGACAGTTACATGAGATACCCCATATTATTTATAAAACCAACAACTTTTTTAGTTTTTCTTCTTCGAATAATTCCCTTATCATTTACCTCGTAAAGATTAAATATTGGGTGGCGTTGATACTCGTCTTTCAGCTAAATTTTCAATATTGTCATCAGTAATCGAATTATTTACTCTATATACTCGTTGTCCTTCTGGAATATCATCGCAGAACAAAGTATAAATAAAATCTTTTCTAAACATTTCAATTCTATCTGTGTCATCACCTTTTACTGAAATTATCATACCAGCTGGTGTTGGTTTTCTTTCAGATTTTTTAGATTTTATGTTAATAATCGAACCTAATGCATTTCCAGCATATAGGTTATACTTCGGGTGAACATGATATGCTTCTTGCTCTTCCGCTGTCAGTCTCATATAGCTTAAAATTTCTGTCATTATACTATAAAGATTTTATATCTCTAATTGATTGTTCAACTGGCGTGCGGTGAGTTATCGATCGAACAAACAATTAGATATATAATATTACACTATATATAACAATGTTGAAATTACCTGATATAGCCCAAAAGAGCCTTATGGGAGAACCTGAAAAAATAGCGACTGCCTTTATAGGATTCGACAACAGTTATCGGTTTGATAAACAAATCGTACTAGTAAATTTCACTGCAACAAATCTCTATCATTTGCTAGAGCCAACTGTAAAACGTGAACTTGAAAAACATAAGGGTCTAAGAATATTAGTGCAATATCACGTTATATTTTCAAAGCTACTTGTGACAGAGGGATCGACTGACGAAGAAATTGCAGACCCTTACATTAATGCAAAATCAAGGCGTGTTTTGCTTGGGACTGATCTTTTGTCACTAGCTAATGAAATACACCAGGAAATTTGGAAAAAGATAGAAGAATTTACCTAATCGGGTTCGGGTTGGAAGTTTGAAATCATTACTGAAATTTTATTTCACACAATAAAATATAACGTATTACGCGGTAGTTCATATACTGGCCTACCACAAAAAATAAAAAATAAAAAATGCTGTATAAACGTAAAGAACGTTGATAACAGATGTTTTCAGTGGGCTATTCTTTCTGCACTATTTCCAGCAGAAAAAACACGTTGATCGTGTTGACAATTATTTTAGTCACGTATCAAAATTAAATTTTAATGCTATTGACTTTCCAGTTACAGAAAATCAAATACCAAAGTTTGAAAAGCAAAATAATGTTTCAGTAAATGTTTTCGGACTAGTTGAAAAAGAAAACGTTTATCCGAGATATATTTCAGAAAAAGCTTCACAATCGACAATAAACTTGCTGTTTTATAAGAATCATTACGTTTGGATTAAAAACTTTAATGGACTAGTTGGCAGATAGTATAGTAATCGAAATAAAAAAAACGTTCTTTTGTTATCGCTGCTTGCACGGTTGTAAAGACAATGAAACATTACAAAAGCATTTGCAGTACTGTAGTGACGTACAACGAATAACAATGCCGTCCAAAGAAAATAGTTTACTGCAGTTTGTCAATCATAATCACAAACTAAAAATTCCTTTCGTTATATACGCTGATTTCGAATGCTTACTTCAGCCTGTACTTGGCGTAGAAAATAATCCTGACAAATCGAGTACAAGAAAAACTCAAAATCATGTTCCATGTGGGGTAGCGTATAAGATAGTTTGCTGCACTGATTCGAGATTATCTAAACCAATCAAATTATATCGTGGTAAAAATCCAGCTGTTTGGCTTCTCAAGCAGTTAATTAACGAAGTTGATGGTATATTTAATCGTTTAAAAAGAATAACTCCAAAGAAAAAACTGACATCTCAACAAGAATCTGATCACGAATAAGCGGAATTTTGTTATATTTGTGAAAAAGCTTTTGACGTTTCTAATAATAAAAAAGTACGTGACCATTGTCATCTAACAGGACAGTATCGTGGAGCGGCTCATGATAAGTGTAATTTAAAATTTCATGCTCCAGATTTTATTCCAGTTGTTCTTCACAACTTCCGAGAATATGATAGCCATATTATCGTAGAAGCTTTTGGTGATCCCAACATAATATCCCGTTTAAAACTTAATAACATAATCAAGTGCATTCCAAATAATTTTGAAAAGTATATGTCAGTTACTTTAGGTAAGTTGCGTTTTATTGACAGCCTACAGTTTATGGCGGCATCGTTAGATGAGCTGGTAAAAGGTTGTAGCGATTTTGATAACCTACGAGACTGTTTTGGAGATAAATTTAATCTATTGACTAAAAAAGGAGTATTTCCGTACGAGTATCTCAACGATTGGAGTAAATTTGATGAAACCTCACTACCTGACAAGGATAAATTTTATTCGCAACTTAAAAATGAAAATATAACCGATGACGAGTACAAATATGCACAAAATATTTGGAAAGAATTTGATTGCAAGACGTTTGGCGATTATCATGATTTATATTTGAAAACAGATGTATTATTACTAGCAGATGTTTTTGAAAGTTTTCGTCGAGTAAGCTACAGCAGTTATGGACTAGATCCTTGTTAGTATTATTCTGCTTCCGGGTTATCTTGGGATGCTCTGTTAAAGTTTAGTAAAGTAAGGTTAGAATTACTAACTGACGTTGATATGTTCAATTTTATCGAAAAAGGTATCAGAGGCGGTATTAGCGTTATAACAAAGAAATATTTTAAAGCAAACAACAAATACCTGAAAGAGTACAATCCTAAGCTTCCTTCGAAGTATATAATTTATCTAAACTATAATAATTTGTACGGTTATTCTATGGCAGAACCAATGCCATTTGGTGGATTTCATTGGATCACATATGAACAATTTCTATCGGAGACAGAGAAAAAAATACATGACGATATTTCGTATTTCGTTGAAGTTGATCTCGATTATCCAACTTCGCTACATAATTTACACAACGATTATCCTTTCTGTGCAGAATCAATGGTAATAGATTATAGTTTGTTATCTCAAGAACAATAAGCGACAGCATCACCAAGACAAAATTCTATGGTAAAAAAACTAGTACCAAATTTACTCGATAAGAAAAATTATGTTTTGCATTATAAAGTTTTAAAACAAGCAGTAGATGCTGGTCTTGTGTTGAGGAAAGTTCATAGAGTTTTAAAGTTTAATCAGTCACCTTGGATGAAAGGTTATATTAACTTAAACACTTCGAGAAGAGCTGTAGCCAAAACCGATTTTGAAAAAAACTTCTTTAAGCTTATGAACAACTCCGTTTTTGGTAAGACGATGGAAAATATTAGAAAACGAGTAAATATCGAGCTAGTTAATGATATCAATCGCAGGAATAAACTTGTGTCAAACAATGATTTTGTCAGTATGAAAATTATTAATGAAAATCTTGTCGCGATACAAAGAAGAAAAACAAATCTAAAACTAAATAAGCCAATTTACGTTGGAGCTTCCGTGTTAGATTTATCGAAGTGGCTCATGTACGATTTTCTTTACAATTTTGTTAAAAATCAGTGGCCGTCAAGTAGACTATTGTTTACTGATACCGACTCGCTCGTGTATGAAATCGAATGTGAGGACGTCCATCAGGATATATATGATAATCGACATCTGTTTGATCTTTCCGATTACCCTCGTCACAGTAAATTTCATGACGACATAAATAAAAAGGTTATTGGTAAGTTTAAAGATGAAATGAACTCGAGCATCATCAAATACTTTATCGGATTGCGCAGTAAAATGTACGCCGTATTGCTAGACAATAATAAAATAACGAAAAAGGCAAAAGGTCTGCCTCGCGATTTTGTTAAAAAGTTTATGAAATTTGATGATTACAAGTACGCGCTTGACGGCGGCGTTAGTTTTATAAGAGCAAAAGCTATTCGAACAAATCGTCATAAACTCGAAACAGATGTCATTATCAAACGCGGATTGAGTAATTTTGATGACAAACGTTATTGCGAAAATGGAGTAGATACATTTGCACTTGGTTATTGTTTTGATGATAGATCTATACTTGATATTATATTCGATGACTAAGGTATGAAATTTTGTGTAAACAATAAAAATAATGTTTGAAAATTTGATAGTGACAAATAGCTACAATAGCAAGATCAAATATCTAATGATAGACGGCAAACAGTTGACAGTTGAAATTAATAATGAAACATCAGGTATATGTTTTACCGCAGTTCGTGACAAGCTAAAACTTTCGCTTATCAGATCTGATGACAACGAGTATTTCAATTACCTTGAACAATTGAGCCAGAAGTTATCAGCGGGATTTAAAAACTTTCATGATCCGATAAGTCAACAAAAATATACTAAACTTACCATCGATCTCGATCGGTCAAAAGTATACTTTATCGACAAAAAACATCCTCTTAACAAGCCGCAAATAAAGGATTTGTTCGAATGTCGTCGCTGTGTGAGCGGTAAAGTAAAGTTTAGTCTCTATTATCGTGATGATGAAATATTTCTAATATCAACGGTTGAAACATTGATAATTGGTGACGAGGTATGAACAATAAAAATAATGTTTGAAGGAGGTAGAGGTTTTAAAAACTCTAAGTCGTTTTGGGGGTGTTGGTGGGTCCCCCTGATGGTAATTTATATTTTTTAGAGGGTCTCCAAGATGGTAATTTATATTTGTTTAGAGGGTGGGTAAAAGTCTTGGATTATATTTGGTCTAGAACCAGCACTTGTTAAAAATGAAAATCGTTTTGGGGTGGGGATTTGAGGGTCTCCGAGATGGTAATTTATATTTGTTTGGAGGGTAGGGAGAGGTCTGGGGTCCAGAACCACCACTTTCTCTTACTACTACGCTTTTAAAAAAAAACGCAATAAAACTTAAATGTGCTCTTACTACACGTGTGCCACAGTGAATTTGATGCAAATGAGCAAAGTCTTACATAAAAAGGGGCCATAATTCTGTTAAATTTTGTCGGCATAAGCGAAAATACAACTCAACCTACGGAATTACGATTCTAAATTAAACTGGTCAGAACTTTTGTTTTCTTCCGGTAAAACCATTTCAGGAGAAGAGTAACTGCACGAAAATAGTCAAGGATTGCACCTCAGTGTGAAAATGTTACTTTAAGACATTTCCGTGACTCATTAGGACTCATTATCTTCATGAACCAACCGAATTTGGCATATTTCCTAATTAACACAACTGGTGACCTGCACAGACCTAACTAAACTGGAGTAACGGATATTATAAAATTATAAGACTGATTACTTTGAAGTGAATTTTTACCATTTTTATAAGTCTTTGGTATGACTCGGCAGGGGTTCGACCTCCCGCATCCGAGGTGGACGCTCAAACCACTTACTGATTACTGTTGTCTTAAAAAGATACAATATATAAAAAATACCACCCACCACCAGGTACACCAGGTTTTGTGTGAAAGACCGAAACTATTCTTCACTTTGGCTCAACGTTTTAAACATCTCGCTATCCACCTGTGGAAATATACGTTGCATGCTGAAAAGGTTCCATGTAAAAGACAAACGGCTGCGATCGTTTGTCGTTCTTGTTGTTGATGATGATGTTGTTTCTCAACAACTTTTGTCTTTCAACGTGAAAGAAATCAAAGATGCACGCAGTGGAATGAACCAGGTATGTATGTATGTATGCATGTATGTATGTATGTATGTATGTATGCATGTATGTATGTATGTATGTATGTATGTATGTATGTATGTACGTATGTATGCTGTTTAACGGCACATCAACAGGATACATGCTACATAGTACCGATTAACAGTCAAAAAGTGACGACCGTAAATAGATTGTTCCACAAGAAAGAAAACAAAGATTTTAAAATTGTTAAACAGGTGTATAAAATCAGTCATGAAGGTAAAAACATATATAATCCATAAAACAATGATTAAAATGTGTTGTATAATCGCGTTCTTGTAAAACGTCCAAGATTTCCTCCTGCGGGATATAATTAAAAAAAAAAAAAATCTTATTAACCGAATTCACATTTTAAAAAAAAAATGCTGCTTAATTGCGTTCACGTTTAAAACAAGCTTGGGTCTCAAGGGGTGGAAGTCGACACACTCGACAAGAATATGTTCCACTGTCATCCAATGTCAGTGCACTTTGACAGGAAGTGCACTCTGGTCGAAGTCCACCCTTCAGTAGGTATGCATGGGCCAGGCTAACTACAACGA
This sequence comes from Megalonaias nervosa, assembly GCA_016617855.1. Taxonomy (NCBI): domain Eukaryota; kingdom Metazoa; phylum Mollusca; class Bivalvia; order Unionida; family Unionidae; genus Megalonaias; species Megalonaias nervosa. The sequence goes on from JAECUM010093179.1 coordinate 130,402, forward strand.
AGTCATCCTATACCTTGTAAAGGAGCTAATGAAACATACAGCTATTATAAAAGACAAAAAGATGACTTGAGTTATAATCTTCTAAGTAATGTTCTTTTTTTTTTTTTTTTTTAGGAAGTTTGACCAATGATAAAGTTATTGAGCCTATATAAGGTTAAATTATACTGGTACTTTTACGCTCACCGTACTTTGTCTGCCATGACAGATAACATCGGATTCTCGCGGTAATTCGTTTTCCAAATAAGGCTTGCTATACCATATTTGGATATTCTACGATACGTTATTCAATGTGTTATGTATATTTAGTATATTTAATTTGCACAGTTTATTGCTTTTTATATATATATATATATGGTATATATATATATATATATATATATATATATATATATATATATATATATATATATATATATATATATATATATATATATATATATATATATATATATATTCATTATATGCTATGGGTTATGCAAAAATCATATTTTGTAGCTGACCTTGTCCAAAATCAAGTGTTTTATTCCGTAAACAACTAATACATAGTTTATATTTCTTTGTGAGTGTAGGTTAAATATTAGGATCATTATCTTGGTCTGAGTCTAGCCCATGAAACTCCTTTGGCTGGTCATTTAGGGGTCACTAAAACTCATCACAAGGTCTTCAATCATTTTGTATTGGCCGAAAATTAAAAGTGGTGTTTTTAAATACTGTAGATCTTATCACATATGTCAAATGGTAGGAAAACCTAATCAGAAGATACCTAAGGCTCATCTGCAACCCATTCTTGCATTTGACGAACCATTTATCAGAATAATGGTAGACTGTGTCGGTCCCTTACCCCACCTCAGGCAACCAATACTTGTTGACCACAATGTGTGCGTCCACAACTTTCCAGAGGCAATTCATTTGAGGAATATTAAAACCAAAACTCTGGTAAAAGCTTTGATAATTTTTTTTACTCATTTTGGCCTACCCAGATCTGTCCAGTATGATCACGGATCAAATTTTATGTCTGGAATTTTCCATCAAGTTATGAGTGAATTAGGCATTCAGCAATTTGTCTTCTGCTATCACCTTGAAAGCCATAAAACTTTTACAAATATTATTCTGTCATGTTGTTTTAATACTGGAAAAGACTGGGATGAAGGCGTTCATTAACTGCTGTTTGCTGTTAGAAAATCAGTTCAGGAATCTTTAGGATTTAGCTCTTTGAACTAGTTTTTGGACATACTATCCGTGGACCATTGGCATTGTTAAAAGATAAACTTCTTTCAAATGAAGATTCAGAAATTAATCTTCTCGACTTTGTTTCTAATTTTAAATACAAGTTGTCAAAACCTTGTGAAATTGCAAGAATAATATGCTCGATACTCAGTCAAAATGAAATTAAGGTATGACAGAAATACAAAGGAAAGGAATTTTCAACCTGGTGATAGAGTTCTGGCTCTCTTCCCCTTACCTCAAAATCCTCTTCAGGCTAGGTACTATGGTCCTTACACGGTTGAAAAGAAAGCAAGTGATTTAAATTATATCATTAATACCCCTGGCAGGCGAAAATAAAAACAACTTTGCCATATAAATATTTTAAACGAGAATGTTGATAGAGATAACCAGGTTAATCATGCAGTAAGTTTAGTGTCTCGCACAGTGAGGATTTAAGCGACAGAATACAATCGGACTGTAATGATTTTGATGTAACCAGTCTTCGGAATTCAGAAATTGTGAATAACATGGACCAGAAACTTTCGCATCTGTAGCAACAAGAAAAGAATGAACTAAAACACTATTACATGAATATGAGCGCTTGTTTCTAGATAAGAACAAATAAAATTTACCATGACGCTGAAGTTGCAGATTCCACACCGTGAAACAGCTGTTACCTATATGTAATTAAATTGCTTATGTGTTAGTTTTAAAATTCTTTTTTATTTTATTTTTGTTTCATTACATTTTATTGTAATGATTATTGCAGGGATTCGAAATTCTTTTTCAGTAATTCTGTTTATCTAAGACGTAAAACGTATTACATTTGCAATATTTTTAGTTTACCTTGGTCCGCGGTAGTGTAAGCGCTACGCTAAAACGATTGGCTATTGCCAAGGTCATTTAGTCTAGTCTAGATAAACAATGTGTTATTTTTAAATTTATTTCAGAGTGATAGTAGAATGGTGTTCTTTCTACGTGACGAATTGCATTTTTCTAATTGCGTTGTTTCGAGTGTTAGGAGACCACGTAGTCTGTCTCGCGAGAACGGGATGATAATTTGGGTAGATATAATACTCTTCCCGAGCGCTTATCAGTCAGTTGTATTCTGAAACCTCGAAGGCCGGATAGTTATTGAAGTTCATTTGTTTTTGGAATTTAATAATTTATTCTCTAGAAAACCAAACGAGTGTACTGTTTTATACATTCTGGGAGAAAGAAATTCAGTGGAAATTTATTCTGGAATTATTCGGTAACATAAACTGTGACTCAATTGAGGAATTGTTGCTATTTTGTACAAGGACCACATCTGACGTCATCGCCTTCCATATTGGAACGTCGTCGAGATTCGAACTTGGATTCTAACAGAACTATTTAGTGATAGGACTTGTACTTTTCATTCTTAGGATTAAATTTTGGATCATATTCACAAACCGTAAGTCCTATTTTCCAATTTTTACATTGTTTTCTGGGGAAATAAATTATTTTGTTAAAATATACAAAGCTTGTTGTCTTCACTCTTTTCTTTTGTTATTATCGTACGAGCCTACACGTAACACATCATCATTACAGGATGAACCATCTAAAATAGGATTGTTTGAAAATATAAAATTCAGTATTTGCTGGAGAATGATTTCATATAACAAAGTAGAAGTGACTGGAGTTCACTATGTATAATTGTACCGAAACCAAATAATACTGACTATAGAAAAGTGCGTAGTGTCACCAAAACAGATTCATTTCCATTGCCAAGAATCGATGATTGCATTGATAACATTGGAAATGCAAAATATGTCACCAAATTAGACCTTTTTAAAGGATTCTAGTAAATTCCACCGACGGAAAGGGCAAAGGCAATTTCGGCATTCGTGACTCCAGATCGACTTTATCAATATAACGGTCAAGTGATGCCGTTTGGGATGAAAGGTTCGCTTTGTAACTTTTAATGTCCATTTGACCATGATTACATCTGGTCTAGATAGTTACGATGCTTACATCGATGATGTCATCATTTACAACGTCACCCGGAAAGCTCATTTAGAGACAATTCGAAAATTTTCTGACAGGTTCACAGACGCACATCTGACAATGAATTTATCCCAAACTGAGTTTTGCCGTGCTTGTGTAACATTTTCTAGGACATATCGTGGGACATGGACAAGTTAAACCTATAGATGCTAAGGTCAAGGCTATTTCTGAATTACCTATGCATATCAGTAAAAGGCAACTGATGCGATTTTTGGGTATGGCTGGATACTATCGAAAATTCTGTTCCAATTTTTCCATAATTGCTGAATCCGTGACCAAACTGTTTTGAAAGAAAATCAAGTTTCATTGGTACTGAAAAAATGTCAGGAGGTTTTTGATAAGTTAAAGGCCTTACTTAAGAATACATCAGTTTTTTCAGCTCCAGATTTCAGTCAATGATTGAAAATGTATGTTGATACGAGTGATGTTGGGCTTGGAGCAGTATTGATTCAAGAAGACAAAAATGGTGTAGATCATTTAGTGTGCTATTTTTCTAAAAAAAAAAAAAAATGAAATAAGCACGAGAGAAATTATTCCACAATCGAGAAGGAATGTCTGGCTTTGATACTGGCTGTGTAACACTTTTGAAGTGTATATTAGTTCAGCTCTTTTTCCGATTATTGTATTCAGTTGTCACAATCCCCTTACTTTCATAATTTGATTGCAGATGCACTTTTACATGTATTGAAGTAATATATTGATTCATGTACATTTAGTGTCATTCATAAGATCTGATCCAGTATAATTTTAATAAAATATATATTGACTAATAGTTAAAAGAAAGCTTCAGTGTATACATCTTTCTTTGTTATGAGGGAAGGTTTGATGTATATTTAATTTGCCTTGTTTGTTATTTTTTTTTTTATTGTTATACGTTATAGGTTATGTAAAATTGTATTTTGTGGCTGACCTTGCCCAAAATCAAGTTCATTGTCTACTTGACCAGAATAATTTTTTTTTTCATTCTGCAAACAACTAATACATAGTTTATATTTCTCTGTGATTGTATGTTAAATATTAGGATTATTATCTTGGTCTGAATCAAAGACATTATGTTTACCATGTTCTTTATCATACATTTTAGTAACAGACCTCGTCTACTTATAGCTTTTTTTTGTTGTGGAAATAAATTTTGTCCTACATCCTTGCTCTTCTTTTCTGTGTTTAAAAAAAAAATATAATCTTGCTTATCTACAAATTATTAATTCATGCTGTAAGATCTTGAAGCAGAACCAGCTAGTCTTATTGTTGTGTTCAGTATTTCATTTGGGCTAAAATTTATTTATTCAAATTATTTATTCGATGGAAATACAAAGTGCTCGGATATAATATTTTTGGACAGAGACATTAACTTGGAATTATAATGAACTGAAACAAGGATATCTTGGATTATATTGCCATGATTCAACAAAAGACTTGGCACAGCATTACAATTCAGTCCATTGATAAATTAGTACATTAAAGTCTACCGACCACTACAGGTACATCAACACCTTTATCGTTAGAATTTTTTTTTAAAGTACCAATCTTATTCTAGTATACTATTTTGAGTCATTAAATAGAATCTTCCATTCCATAAACGGATGACGGCAAACTGATTAAAATTATATCTCCACTGTTCTACCTGAAGGACAGTGGAGACCTGATTTTATTCCGATTGCGGGTGACTGCAGAGCTGATTTGTAAAATTTTTGGTTTTGCAAAGCATTCAATGCGGAAGGGATTCAGAGAAAATGATATCCTGTATAAACATAGATAGCAGTATTGACATAGACAGCAGTGCCGGATTACCAAATAGGCAGAGTAGGCACCGGCCTAGGGGCCCCACGACAACGGATCAAAATAATATTGAACTGATTTGATCTTGACATATTAGGAGATAATTTGCAAGGAGGGCCCCCGAGATTTCGACTGCCAATGGGTCTCCACAGGGTTTAATCCGGTACTGATAGCTAGTCAATTCAGGGTTGGCCACAGGCTTTGCTCTTGATGAATCTAATATGCAGAAGGAAAGTTCGTACGGCAGTTTACGGTCCAAAATAAACCCTACTTGGTCACCGCAACAATAGAGGTAAGAGAATCTCCAAGATGGAGTTTATTGGTCATCATGCATTTTATTTAATCGGCAGAATTGCATGCACATCATTTCACATTTTGCTGAAAATTTGAACTTGTTTGCTTCTGATAATTTCTGAATTTGTCAAGCGTACTCGCTTATGAGTCCAACTACAAACTGCACAAACCCAGATCTGCCATCTAATAATGCGTCGGCAGATTTGTGTCTGTGCAATTTGTTAGGAGTAATCAGTAGAATAAACAACATAGACCCTGGTCTGCAGGGACATGATGGTACAGCAGATGAATATCTTTGTTGTTTGCAATTTGACTCGACGTATATGCGAGTAAAGACGGTATGTGAAATTGACATTTAAAGTATTTAATTATCTTGTCCGGTAGTATCTCTTGTTGTGTCGTAAAACCGACTCAAAGAAATTGGAATAACCAGTTTTATTACTTCTTCTGTACCTGTTCGGGGTGGAGCGTCTATTTTAAAATGTAATATTCTCCTCAAAAACAAACTGTAAGAGCTGAGTTTAATGATGCATTGTAAATGGTGTTGATTATGCAGCTCATTTCGCTTAGCATTTTGTTCGTTTCGGTACTAATTTATTAATCTAAATTTTATTAAGTTACAGTTATGCTTGAATTAATTTACAACAATTATGGAAATGGATTCACCGTTTGACTCTTTCAGTGACATGTTAGCAGGCTACGCAGTCATTGTTCTTTTTCTTCCTTTCTTCTTTTTTTTTTTTTTTAAATAAGTATATAACGCATACTTTAGCAACAGCAACTACATGATCCATCAAGTAATGAATGTTGTATCCTATTTTAACACCATCTAAGTCATCCTTGCGTCAGTTTTTGTTCTCAGTGGCCATAATACTGTAAAATTTGTCTGCTTTTGCTTTTATAAATTGCTATGCATTTTTGTCCAGTTTGTTTGACAAGTTCAACATTAAAATGATATTTTAGCTTTTGTGAAGATTCCTTTCCTGGTGATTTAGGAACATATAAAATTCTTTCGTTTTTACTTTCGCCGCCATCTATCTTTTGTTAACAAAATTTAAGTTTTAGTAAACAGTTATTCAAGTTACCTTAAAATTATGTTCGAGTGATTTTTTTAAGTTACTGTTGTCAAGTTATTTTTAAACTACCTTCAACTTAGCTTTGAATTTCAAATATGTGAAATAGTATTTATAGTCACTGACTTTGTAAAGCAGCTGGAACCAGACTGTCTAGAACCTTTTCGCTTTCCTTTTTCAAATAATTATGCATAAAAATTATAAATTTAGCACTAAATGCCGAAATTGGAAATTCAAAAAAAATAAAATAAAATAAAAAAAATTAAAAAAATAAGCACACACTAAAGCATCTAATTCTACTTCTTGTTAAGTTGTTAAGTAATCTTTCTTCAGCTGTATCTGTAATTCGTTTAAGTTGTCAATTCCGTCTCTAGGTTTCCTTTATTCCGTCTTCACAAACACACACACACACACACTTTGTCCTTTGCCACCAATGGAAAACCTAAGCCATCCACATTAACAGTTCAAGAAATGTTTCCTCATTCAGCATAAAGAAGATATCACACATAATTAGATTACGTTAAATAAACGTCAATTAAATTAAAAATGAAACACTGTATAACGAAGAAAGCGAGAACCCTGAACTTCAACTTTCTTGGTAGCCCACTAAAATGTTATCGTTTAAAAGTATAGCTAATGAACCAGGTGGAAAATATAGGTTGGAAAAGAAAAGGAAATGTATGAAATAAACCAGATATCAGTCAAATAAAAATAGTTACATTTAAAGATACTGTAGCTGAAGCAAATTTGATAAAGTCACTAAAAGATATAGCAAAAATACATGAGAATTTAAGTAAGAAAATTTTTATTCTACGAATCAGATTCACAAACTAAAAAAGTGACATAGAAAAATTGAGTGATAAGGAAATGTTCTTACGATATATCATTACTTTTGATGTTGTTGTTAACGCAGTTTCTTAGACCATGGTATGCTATACATGGCGGCCAGTAGAACTGGCTGAGCAAGAACCGGGAAAACCCCGGTAAGAACTACCGATCCACGAAAAATACTGGCAAGATTTTTCACATAGCCCAAGACTTAAACCCATGTGGACAGAGGTGAGACGTCAGTGATAGGTAAATGCGAACGCTTTAGACCACTTGGCCACCCTGGGCCCCTATTGATGTTGTAAATTTAAAATGATTATCACTGAAAACAATTTTTGAACAACGACGAAAATTTCAAGAAAATAACGAAACGAAATATTGTTGAAGAACATGATCAAACTGAAGAGCTAAACTACAAAGTTATGAAAGAATTTGAGCACAAATAGTTGGCCATTAAATTGAAATGGAAATTGACATCATCTGTAGGTTTAAAAAAAATGATCATAAAGTTGAGCAAAATTGTAAAGATAAGTTATCGTTAGGGAAGTCGTTAAAACGGTTGTTGAAATAAAAAGTATATCAATTGCCTATGTTTTTTTTTTGTGTATTATAGCAACGACTCTTGGCCTAACTATGTCCAAATCTACACACGGATTAACAAGTGGCAGCAGCGCAGATTTTCATATGCTTATTGATGAAGTAAAATAGATATTAAAATATTGCCTTGTATTTGTTTAACTTAGCTACAAAAAAAGCCATTTCAGGAAAGTATTGTCTGTTTTAACTGTTAGAGTAAGAAGCTGGACTTTCAACACCAGCTGAATAAATTATATTTTTTAAAACTGATAATGCGATGTTCCTAAATCCTGCATTAATTAGCTTGTTCTTATTAACTGTGCTAAAACGTATGTTGTCTTTTTGAAACAACAACACAAAAGGAATAAAGATTAACTTAATTTGTTAACCTTTTAATGTATGTAAAGAAAGGTAATTTAATCCAGATCCTGTAAACATAAATGCACGTTTCTTTGTTTCATGATCTATTTGATCAGGCATATTAATTATAGGTTTATCTACATAATTATTATTGCTATTATCATCTTTATTTGCTGTCATTTTTATGAATTATTACATGCATTGTTCATCATCTGTGGTCGTATTTGTTGACACGCCTGTAAATACAGTGGTATATTTATACTGCTCATGACATTCTCGTGCATGCCATCCTCTATTCTACGAAATGTCTACTTCATGTGTTTCATGTATACTTTTCTCATGAAAATTTGCATCCCTCGCGTTTTGGGTTTAACATCTAGGCCCAATAATAACCTAACACTTTTTTTTTGCTATATATCTCCAGTCATAATGTAGTGGAATTTTAAAGTTATTGCAAATTAATTCAAATTTAAGTAGGATCTGGATTGTTGTTTGTTGGATTAAAGGTTTCATCATTATATGATTATGGTACTGAAAGTCTAGAAAATATATATGAAGTTCTTATATAAGTATGCGTTCTTATAAGTATATATTTCATATTTGAAAGTATATATGCAAACTATGTCTTGATTTTACTAACTCTGTAATTTCCGCAAAAGAACGTCATCAGGCTATTGCATATCCCGATGCTTACTTCCATACTGTCCAGTTTAATTGATTTTGCATAATTTTCATATCACCTTGTACCCTGTATGATGATGTATCTATTAACTGAATCATGGCTATTAAATTATAATATGAAGTTTTTGCAAATGGTTATTGTCTTGGATTCAAAAGTCATTTTTCTGTATAATATGTATTGATCTTTATATTGTAAAACTTGTTTGCTATAAGATCTTATTAAAATTAAATATGTTAAAATGCATTGTAGGACATGGGAATGGAGCACTGCTAGTTAGTTTCTAATGTTAGCTTAATTATTTCTAAATCTGAACTCCATTATTTATTTGGGTACGTAACTTTGTCGGAGTAGGCGAAATTCGCGCAATTCTTACGTTTCAAACTTCTGTGTGGAGAAAGGCATATGCGGCAGTTGTTTGGATCAACATGTATTTGAGATGTGTTTTCAATTCAGCACCTAAAGAAGCAGGTGCTGATATCAGTAATGGGTGAACCAAAGTAAGGTTTGTCTCTTTATGTTTCAGTTCCAAACCAATCATTGTGAGCCAAACCCCCATATATATATATATATATATATATATATATATATATATATATATATATATATACTTAATCCATTTGGGCCCCGAGTGGTGGCGCTTCCGTTACGGATCACTGCCATCTCACCTCTGTCTGCGTGGGTTCGAGTCTAAGATTCGGCGAATGTGGATATGTGAGAAAGCTTGCTAGTAGCTTCTCGTGGGTCGGTGGTTCTTTCCGTGGATTTCCCGGTTTCTTCCTCCACCATTAATACTGGCTGCCATGTATAGCCTATTGTGTGCTGAAAAATGGCGTTAAGCCCCACAACAACAACAACAACTTAATCCATTTTTTCAGGTACCGCTTTGGTGGTCTAGTGGTTAAAGCGTCCGCCTCGGATGCGGGAGGTCGTGGGTTCGATCCCCGGCCGAGTCATACCAAAGACTTATAAAAATGGTACTCACAGCTGCCTCGCTTGGCGCTCAGCATTAAGAGGTCAGTATTAACACTGGTCGGCCTGGTGTCAGGATAATGTGACTGGGTGGGACATCATGCTACATGTCTGCGGCATGATGCCACAGTGCAAGACATCACTATAAACTGCCACACTGCAGACATCGTAGCGATATGACTGAAAAATTGTTAAAGCTACGTTAAAAATCCAAATCACACACACACACACACACACACACACACACACACTCCATTTTTTGGCTGGTTCCCAATTTATCCATCTAATTAGTACATGTACCGTTAGACCCCTACGTAACGGTCAGTAGCACAAAAGTATATCATAAGGACATGGTGTGTATTTTATTGTTTATTTGTAGATTTATCCCCAATATTCGACACTGTCTGACTCCGCATCAATGGTTAATTTAAATCACGTGTATGTATTAATGGTTGATTAACCATTTATTTGTCTCTGTCAATTATAAACCAACCATGGTTGTCTATTGTCTCCCTTGTCATGTAAACTCTTCAGAATGGGTTTATCAACCGCGTTGCTGGAATATTGTCCAAGTGATATCTTTATTAGTAGTGACTGTGGGTATTCTAAGTCGGGTAATATCACTTAGAATACACGCTGTATGAACCGTATATGCAGGGGGCCTCATGTAGCCAAGTAGTCTAAAACGTTCACCTTAACGTTGTACGCATGGGTATGTGAGAAAGCTTTCCAGTAGCTTCCCTTGGGTCGGTGGTTCTTCCCGTTCTTCCTTGGCTAGTTACACTGGCCGCTATGTATGGTATCATGTGCTGAAAAATGGCGCCATAAATCATAGAACAATTGGTTCCTGAAGATGAGTTTCATTTCTTCTATAACAAAATTTAGGATAAAAGTATATATATATATATATATATATATATATATATATATATATATATATATATATATATATATATATAATTTCTGCAGCAAAAATCTGATTCTTTAATGATGTTTTGTAAGGTAAACAAAATGGTAAATAGAATTTCATACAAAGCACGCGCTCTCATGCAAGACACTGACATTGATACACCTACTCTCCGGAGTCCCCTCTTTTTTTTAAAGTTATAATATGGTAACCCTAAAGAAATGCACACATGTCTGTTTTTTGTTTGTTTGTTTGTTTGTTTTGTTTTTTTTAACATTGCGTGGCGGTGTATAGGACATATAGCTATTATAGAATACCATATAAATATAATAAATTGCGAAGAATTTCGTTTTCTAATATAACCTGCACCTATTTTTTCAGTTTTGATATTTGGGGGTAGGATAAAATATGTCTATTATACAATATATGCATATTCATATTTTAATTAGATTGGAGCTGTACCCCTGAGCTTCCTTTATTGGGCAAGTTTCTGACAGATTTTCGTTATATATGTAATGGGCGTTCTCCTGTCGTATTGATTCTTGTCTTATTGCAGTAATTTCACCTTTGACCTGAATGACGACAGGCACGAAATGCTTCCGGTTGAGTCACGTGATTAAACTAGTTTGCTACTGGCGGGGTTGTGCTGTGGATCGTAACCCCTCTTCTTTTGAATGAATATTTGTTAACACTGGATTATTAATTTATATAAAATATTCCACCAGATTTAAGGCAAAAAGCAAGGAGCAGAAAAAAATGGATGCCTTCGAGGATGACTATATGGACCAGCCAGATGAGTGGGATAGAGAGGGGTTGCTGGACCCGGCTTGGGAAAAACAGCAGAAGAAGGTTTGTTTTGAACTGTGCCATATTTTCAGTCAGAGATAAGCAAATTGAAACCACGGTCAAAGCAAAATTTGCACAAAAATATACTTGTCTTTTACTGCAAGCGTTTCAGGTTGGGATAGTGTGGTTGTTTGGTGTAACCTGACCTTCATTTGAGTTGGCTGGCGGCCGCCATGTTATTTGTGCATACCGTTTGGGGCACCTTATTAGGCTGTCTTTAAAATAGGGGCGGAGTTTATTAAGTTGAAGTTTATTTAAACGTCGCGTATATAGAATTGTTTCATTTAAGCCAATATTCATGTAAATTATAATTTATCTTGTATAACCTTTTCTAAGTGCTACTCCGAATCAAGGTGATCATTCGGTTTAATTTCATCTCACGGTCTGTGCTAGAGATGCATTTAAAACATTCACATGAATTCGCTTAAGAAACAAAAATGTAATTTGAAATCATTATCTGTAACAAAAAAGTCGATTTCGAATTTGCCTTTTAAGAGTTGAAAAAATTGTTCTGTTACCCACCTAGTATTGTCCTATCAAAAAATTCTTGAGATGCCTTGCATTCCTTAGACCCTATAGGCCAAGACAACATCCTATGGCCGTTAAATGACACTCCTTGGGCTTTGTGTTGTGTTGCATAAAAACCCTAAAGCTTCACAATATTTTACTAGGCTGACTGTTAAATTTCTGATTGCATGTGCCACATTGGTAATCTTATACTAATAATCATTGCCAAATTGATTAGGTATATAGCTTTCCATTCTTTCTGATACCAACTCTATTAGCTAAGATGACTGCTTGTGTGAAATGTTCCCCCGACGCAATGTTGGAGTTCTAGTTTTAGTTCACAAAGTTTCGGGTATAGGAAATAATAAAAAGAAAGCTAATTCTTTATCAACTTCCTATTATTAAATACCAACTTCTGAAGTTTTTGAAATGCATTACATGGGTCTTGGTCTCTGTGTGTGCTCAAATTTCTGGCCCATCATAGAACAAAAATGTTATATAAGAGAATGACTTTCCATAGTGATCATTGTTTTACTGTTTGGATCGTGTTTTATGTGTGTGCTTTGGATTTGTAACATAGCTTTAAAAATTTTTCAGTCATATTGCTAGTGTCTGCAGTGTGACACTTTATAGTGATGTTTCGTACGGGGGCATCATGCCGCAGACATTGGAATTGATGAAACATACTTTGAAAGAATCACGTATGGCTTTGAAGATGAAGTGTCCCACCCAGTCACATTATCCTAACACCATGCCAACCAGTCCTAACACTAGTCCTGCAACCTCCTGCATCTAACCACTTAAGCCACTGGAGCAGTTGTTTTGTTGTGCTTGGTGAAAATTAAATTATGCATAGAATAAAATTCCATGTCAATTAGTTGATCTGGGCTAATCTTACAGTGGAAATAAAACCTGCGCTCTTATGGTGATAAGTCTTAATGCCTTAACCATAGAGCCACCATGGCCTGACATGGAAAGACTTTGTAAGTTGTAGGATAAAAGACAGGAATTTTGCAATCATGATCCATTGCAGTTACACTGATTGAAATTTGTTACATAACTTGTCATGAGAGCTTTATAAACAATTGTAATCAAATATCGTCATATTGGCACTCTTGTTGATACTACCATTTGTTATTCAGTATGTGATGGGCAACAAAATGTCTTCACACATGTGCCTTTAATGCAGTAATTTTGAAGGGATGCATGTAAACAACTGCAACAAGCATAGAAGGTGCACGGCTTGATAACTGATAATTTTATTCAAATGCAAGTCATGTATAGGGGACAAATGAATTTAAACTTATGTAATAGGAAACCAGCAAACTGAAGCTAATAATATAAGAAACAATTGAATTGAAACTCATGACAATGGTGAATTGAGTCAGCATCTGATACTAGTACCATGACTGAAAGTTTAATTATGATGATTAAATATTTTTTTTTAAAAAGAGGCACAAAAATATGGAATATTCATCATGTTAATGATTCTGAATAAAAAGGAGAACTTTAAAACAAAATGATGTAAAGCACACAGTTTCTTTTTTTGTGCACCCAGCCAAAGGTCAAGTGAGCCATTGTAAGGCCCTGCATCTATCGTCCATCTGTCAAAACTCGTTTGTAAAAACTCAAGAGGCTTTCATTTCTGATCAGATTTCAGTTTGCCATGGTATGTAAGCTTACATGATTAAGATCTTTTGGAGGAGTTCACATGTCATCGACAACATTTATAATAAAGAAATGATGCTGCATCAGATTGGTCGGGTTTGTGTACACCCAGCCATAGTTCTAATCAGACTTAGTATGTAAATTTATGTTTTTTGTGGGTGGGATGGGAATCTGGTGTTTTAGAGCAGAGATGCAAATACATTATTTAGTGCTGCACCCATTTCATTACGATTTTGTCACACTAACCACTGAGCTACTGGTCCTACGTAATCAGTGAGGTGATTTTGTGTCTGATTGACTGGGTTTTTGAAAATCGAGACCATATTTCTGAGCAAAATTAAACCAACAACCTTCTTTTCACTAGTCCAGCATCTTCACCACAGACAGTGCAGTTCCTTTTAGTGGATGATCTTGGTGGTATCCAATTTATGACTCCATAGTTTAAGTCGGACACAGGAATCTGTGCCAATTGTATATATTTCTACCAATTGTAATGCCAAGTAGGTGTATATATTTTAACGATTGGGCTATGAACAGTTCTGGATTATGAATCAGGGTTTAGTCCCCATGGTCAGTTAAAAATCCAGGGGACAAGCTGGTTGTATAAATGACATGTCCCAATTTTTCTATGTTGATATACACACATGCATGCAGAATATCAGGACTTTAAGTTTGATACATGCAGTTTCAGTATGAACATGAACTTTCATTTGAAAGTTGACATGTCAACTGAAATGGGAGGTGACATGTTGGATCACTTGTTATTGCATCAATTTAAAAAACACAAAAAGATGTGATGGAGTTTTCTTTGTGGAAATGGATTTGTTCATTGAAACATTATGTAATATGGTCACTACGTTTTGGAGCATGACTGCCTTATTTCAGTCAGAATAAAATCAGATCTCCACTGTCCAACATGAAAATCTGACAATGGCTACATTGGGGTCATGCTCTGGTGACCTATGTTATTACCATAATCGCTAATTTATCAGCCAGTCAGATGAAGTCTTATACCTTCACGTTTGGGAGACTGAGCAGTATTGGCTGAAGAGCAGGAGTGTGTGCCAAACTATTTGATTTACTTAAAAATTTCTGAAAGCTGCATTTCAATTGGCTAATTTAAAGGTCACCAGAACATGACCCCTAAGCAGTCACTGTCAGATCTTCATGTGCAACAGTGGAGATCTGATTTTTAATAGATTGCCTTTTTTTAAAAAGTCCAGTGCAGCAGTAGCTGACACTTTAACAAAATATCTTGATTAAATATTATTATTGGTAATAATAAATACATTTCATTTTCAGAGGGTGCAACTTGTTTAGCTAAATGCATGGCAGAAATATTCATGATTTGATTTATAGAAAAGAGTAATTTATTTTAAACCCCCCACTTTTAATTTTAAATTTGAGAATACATGATTCCATCAACCAGACTAGTTGTGAATTGATCACTGCTTGTGCTTGTTGTGATGGATATGTTCAGTACTGAATAGTGGGGTGGGGTGGGGAGAAAAATGTGAAGTTGTCAGTGAACACAGGTTAATCAAAATATGAGTAGTGATCATTTCTTCATTCACATGTTCTTTTTATTTTTATTTTCTCCATAATTTAAAATTGTGGAATCACAAGCCTATTAAAGGTTCTTAAACAAACAAACAAATAAGCCACCTAGCCAAACTTCAATTTCCATTACATTAAATTATCACAGTGCATTAAATTTTTTGTACCTTGCCAGGGAGCACCTTCATTTTGTCACTTGGTTTACATTCCTTTTAAATGACACTTTACTGTAGGATATGATTGGTTGGTTCCTGTGAAATTGTAAGGTCAGTCAGCATTACTCAAGCATGTACAAAAAGGCAGTACTGCTGTGTGGGTTGTTGGAGTGGCCCACTTGCTACCTGTATGCAACAGATAAGTAGCTACAAACAATTTTGAAACCAGTTCTGGGGGTCACATATATGTGAATAGGTAGAGATATACTTTTAGGTATGAACAATGATAATGTGAAATTTCATTTCAGATGTTGTCTCAGTCTTTGGACCAAACTTGGTGCACCCATATGTGTAAATACAAGCACTTGCCTCTCACCAAGAGCCATATTGCATGTGTTAAACTGCTGTAATCATTCTGAATATTTACAGCCCATGTAAACCAATACCCTATGCCCAAAAATGGCTAGAGCCCACGTGCCAGAGTACAGAACAATCTCTGATCAGCATGTAGACTGATGAGAATGTGTACATGGCATCATGGAACATAAACTGTAGTTACCTTGCTTTGCATGCCAAAAATAAATGGCATAGTTTCCAGGTGAAAGACTTTCATAAATACGTTGTAAATTTGACATGATGGAGAGTGAATAAGAGTGAATATAGAAATGTGGTGGAGATAATTGAGAATGTAGCCATTGGTTTATATGTTGATTGTAAGATGTGGATGTTAGTAGAAGCAAATGTTAACATCTGTCAATGAAATCAGATAGCTTCCAATGCAGATGTGCATCAGAAGCTTAGTTGTCACTGCTCTTCTCAGTCTTGGAGGTCTTAGGAGACTGACCATTTCATTTTTGTGGGGTGGGGTGCAGGGCCTTTTGAATAAGAATTTTTTTCTTTACCATAAGATATTATTTTTGTAGCTGATATAATGGATCTAACAAGTTCTATTTTATGGAAGCTGCTTAGGGGATGGGATTGTCTAATATAACCAGCTCCTGTGCTGAAAATAAACAGTCAGTACCTTAGATTGGCTATAGAAGTAACAACTCTTGTTTGGGGATAACTTTGAAATAATTTTCGTTTATGGTTTAAATTTATTTTTAAATTCAGTTTGTAAAAAAAAAATATATGGACATGATGAAATTTAGTTGGCTTTTAACACATTAACCCCTGAAGGTTTTTGTTGTTTAAGACTGAAATGCGAGTAGGAAACACATTTTGGGGGCTATTTCTAAATACATCCTAATACATCGACCTCCAAGAAATTTTCGGTGAACCTAATGCCTAGTTGTGTTAGAAACATCATTTTTCATTGGCTATTTCGCCTGTGCATCAGCGAAAGGGTAAAAGTTGGAGTTCTTTTTTTTTTTTTTTTTTTT